>PVJI01002632.1:0-141088 GCA_004026765.1 Micronycteris hirsuta | reverse complement strand
AAAATGGAAAAGCTGTATGTGTGTATGTATATATATCCTATATCATATATAATGTATATGATATGTTTTCTGCTATCTTAATGATCTTCAGGGTTTATATTTTTCTTTTTAAATTGATATCGGAGCCTGGTTATAATGCTGGACAATATATAAGTACGGCTGTTGCCATAAAGACTATGAAATCAATATATGACCTTGACTTCATCATTTTCATATCTTCTTTGTCTTTTTATTTCAATTTCTTTATTTCAAAGTATTTTCTTTGTCTTTGCAGTATCTCCCTCAAGATTTCAGGAAGGGCTTGTCTTAAATTGTACATTAGAGGAAGTTTGCCTTTTGCTGTGTCTGACTCATTTCTTTGTCCTTTTCTCTCATGCCTTTTCAACCCCTCTCCTTTCTGCCATGGATTCCACAAGTCATCTCCTAGGTCCAATGCCAGTGATTTACACCTTGTATCAAATTGAAGTCAGCTTTCCTTTGCTCAGGAGCACATGCATTTCAAACTTGTCTGTGATGGTAGGAGGGCTCGCGTGTGCACTCTGAAAAAAACCTCAGACATCAAATGGGAGAGAGGGTTTAGGGAAGAAGGGATGCTTTTTAGCACCTCTCAAATAATACTCTGGTGGACTCCTTTGCATCCAACAGATGTGAGTAGCCCGGCTTTGAGGATTAAAGAAAGCAAGAGAGGGAATCAAGCTACTTCCCCTTGCATAAATAGTTTTATTTGTATTCTACTGTGTTTCAACGGACTTTTTTAACTTTTATAAAAACAATGTTTTACATTCTTTGCACCACATGGCATCTCTGTGTGAAATTTGTATTTCAAACAGTAACTCCCTCTGGCTTCACATGACTGAACATTTGATTAAAATTACAGAAACTAAACTACCAGGCGACTCCTTCTAGCTTCATAGGGAACATCTGCAGAAGTAAGCATTTAGAAGTCAGACTTAAAATGTCACGCTCTAGGGGACATGTATATACAGAAACACAATACAACACAACACACAATGAAATGATGAACATGAAGGGGGGAGCTCATCAGGTACAGCCTACACATATGCCTATTAGTTACAGGCTCAGAAGCGGGGGCTCCAGTGTCACCCCAATAAATTCAATAAAAAGGAAAAAAATTCCTGCATCAACAAAGAAACCATCAACAAACCAAAAAGGCAACTAATGGAAGGGGAGAAGGTATTGGCAAACAACACCTCCAGTAAGGGGTTAATATCCAAAATATATAAAGAACTCACACAACTCAACAACACGAAAATAAATGATCTAGTTTTATGGATATTGCAACTTTATATTTTCTTACAAACTATTTTGGATCATTTTTCTCCTCCCATTTCCCCTAAAATTGTCATCTTAAAACAACAATGACTGTGTATTGTCTCACACCGTTTGCGTGGATTAGGAATTTGGAAACAGTTTAGCTGAGTGGTTCTGACTGGTACTCTCAGGAGTTCCAGGTAATATATCAGCAAAGAACTGATTGAGGCTGAAGGATCAACCTCTGTAATACTCAGGGGTCTCTAGAGCACAGAGCCAATATAACACAGAGGAGATTTATTAGGAGGACCTGGCTTACATGATTAAGGGGGCAGAGAAGTCCCAGGATATGCTGTCTGCAAACTGAAGACCCAGGGAAGCCACGGTATGATTCAGTCCCAGTCTGAATGTTTGAGAATAGCGGGAGCTGATGATGGAAATCTCAGTCCAAGGACAGAAGAAGATGAAATGAGATTTTCCACTTTAAGTAATGAGGCCAAAAAAAAAAAAAAAAAAAGGCAGATTCATCCTCCCTCTGCCTTTTTGTTCTGTTTAGAACCTAAACAGATGAGAAGATTCCAGCCCACCTTGGCTGGGGAGGGCAATTTTGATTCTACCATTTCAAATGCTAATCTCATCTAGAAACACCCACATAGATACACCCTGAAATAATGTTTAACCACATAGCAGGGAATTCCCTGATCCAGTCAAATTGACACTTAAAATTAATTATCACAGTCTCCAAGGTAGCTTACTCAAGTTGTAGGCAAATTAGTTCTGGTTCTTGGCAGGAGGCTTCGGTTTCCTTGAAATGTGTTCCTCTTTAGAGGGCTGAGCTTCCCCTGATATGACTCATTTCTTTCAGGTAAGTAAGTGATCCGAGAGAGTAAGACAGAAACTGCAATGTCTTTCTTGACTTACCCTCAAAAGTCATACTATTGGTTACCCAGGTCATCCCTACTCTGTAGTTGGGGACCACACAAGGTATGAGTACCAAGAAGTAAGGGCCATAAAGAGCCATCTCAGGGGCCAGTTCCCCCAGATACATACACTACATGATTTATTTTCTCATCTCATTTTTGGTCATTTGAAATTTCTCAGGGATAGTTTTCATTCAACACTCACCTTATTTTTACTTACCTTTCTAAATTTTTTTCTTCTATAAAAATAAATCCATTGTTTGCATTTTATAATCTTGCAATTCCAAAGTTATCAAGTAATTTGTATTTTTCAATACACAGCACATTTATAGACAATATAAAAACTCATGTTTGCATATAATCGCCTTTTAATACAATTTTTGTTATCCTTTCTTGTCAGCATCATTTGACTATTCTAACACTATCATTGTGTTCCTTTTTTTTCTCTCTGTAGTTGCTCAGTTTTTCCCCATGTGGCCACTAGCCTTTTGTTTTTATTATTATTGTTACTACAAAGAACTCTGGAAGCATTTTTTAACAAAAACCAGCAACGCAGGTTCGGCTTGTTTTTTCCTGGCTCAGGACATTGAATCAGCTATTATTCAAGGACACCTGGTTCCTTTTAGTAGAGGATAGCATTAAAGGCCAAAGTATGGGAGCCAGAAAAGCATATTTGATTTCTTTTTTTAAATAAAAATTTTGTTTGTTTATTTTTAGACAGAGGGGAAGGGAGGTAGAAAAGGAGGTAGAGAAATATCGCTGTGCGGTTGCTCTTGTGCACCCACTACTAGGTACCTGGCTGGCAACCCAGGCATGTGCCTTGACTGGGAATTGAACTGGTGACATTTTGGTTCTCAGGCCGGTGCTCAATCCACTGAGCAACACTGCCCAGGGCATATTTGATTTCTTTAAAGGAATCCTAGAGGTAGGCAAGTTGTTCTGTTTGATGTTTGTAGTTTCTGTTTTTTGAAATTTTAAATTCTGTGGTTATGTAAAAAAATAGTTACATCATCCTTCCATTAAAAAATAATTTCTTACTGAATATGAACTCTAGAAAGAATATATATGGATTTGATTTCACATGCAAGAAGTGGAAAGATATGAAGCAAAAAAATTAAGAGAATAAAAGTTAGAGGAGTTATACAAATCTTACCTATAAGGAACTGAGAGAAGGATTAGCTGATAATTTTTGGTGTCGCATCTGGAACTTAAAATGTATTCATATGAAAGCCATTTCATATGATCTCTATGCTTTCAGATCTCTGTGCTTTCCTTTTGAAGCTACATATTTTGGAGCATTCCTCCATTTCTATCAAGATCGCCATCACAGGTTTCATGGACAGTCTCTTGTACTTTCCCCCAAATTGTGAGGCTTAGTGGTTGGGAGCTCTAGTTCTAAAGTCAGCTCTGAACGGACTCCACCATACGGAGCTGGGTGATGTTAAGCAATGTATTTAAAGTCTCTAAATTCATTTCTTCATCTGTAACATAGGGATATAATTATAACCTCATGACATTTTAAATATGAATACAGCATAAAAGGCATTTCAATGAACATTGAAAGAATGAGTGAATGATAATATATTTTGTGTGTGTTATATAATCAAGAGATTAGCTTAGTGTGGGGGGCATAATATATGTTGGTTTAATGCTAGCTTCTTATTATTAATCTAATCTGACTTGTATTTTATTTCAGGAAACTTTTTAAAAAGTGTTATTTTATTGATTTTGGAGAGAAACAGAGAGCGAGCCCCTCTGTCTGTAGTGCTGTAAACAGACGTGAGGGGAGAATAGGACACTGGCGTGCTGCTGCAGACGGGGCAGCCTGAGGGTGGCGCAGGCCTGTGATCTCCGAGGCGGGGCCGTCAATCACTGGAGTATACCCGATTATACCCGTTTTGCGATCGAAATTTTGGAGAACACTGTGCTAAAGGACTGGAATAAGATGGACACGTATAAGCAGTGTGCTCAATTTTTCTAAGATTCGGATAGATGAATGTAAGGTGACAGTTGTGCAGGTGAGCTAGAGGAGCGAGACCCACAAGTTTTGGAGTCAACAGGTATGGAGACTACTTGAAACCATGTACGTAGGTGAATCACCAAGGAAGTCTAGGTTAGATGAGCACAAATGCAGACCCCGCGCAGACCCCCGAGAACGCCAACTCTGAGGGAGAGCACTAGAAGAACAGAGTGGGAGGCTGAGATTTCGGGGCCAGAAAGAAGGGGAAGTGTCAGGTACAGAGTGGTTTTGTGGTTTCATAGAAACTGAAGTAGGTGTTGGTGTCAGTAAGGTGTTGATGGAAAATTCTGCTGAGTGTCCAAGTAGGATAAAAGCTAAAAAGTGTATTTTGTTTTTAAAACATATACTAATTGGTCACCCTTTTGGGAAGCAGCTTCAGGATTGTCATGGAAGACTGAATGACAAATGAAGAAGTGAGGGTGGAGAGTAATGCCAATCAATAACTTTGGGAATGGAAAGAATTGACAGAGAGATAATACAGGTCTTAACCATCCTTAAAAAATAGAAAACCAACCAAAAAATAGAAGACACTCATATGTTTAAATGATGCTGGTGAGAAGTTACCAACTATGTAGAGCAAAGTACAGGCTATAGGAATCTGTGATCTCTTTCCTGTTTTTATAAATCGCTTATTTCCCATGGACCATCTAAAAAACAGGACTGACAGGCAAAGTTTAATAAAACACAGTCCTAACTGTGAACTGAATTTTTGGAGAAAAATAGAATAAACCAAATATTTTAAGTCTCATTCATGCTGATAGCAAAGAGTAAAACTAAACCAGAACAATACAAAGGTAAAGAAGTCAAAAGAGGCCTCCATTTAAAAAAGAAACTATCTAGCAATGAAATCCTAAAGACGTTCCCAATCCTTCTTCCTAGGGTGACAGCTGCTTCCCATCTAATGAGTTAATTCTAATGTGTGGAACTGAAGATGCTGCATATTATCCTTGTTTCTTAAATGGGATGGCGGGTAGAGGACAGTGAGGACTGCCGGCTCAGGGCGCGTTGGGGAGTTGAGCCTGGGAAGAGCTAATAAAAGGAGAATAATTACTGTTGACCAGAAAGTTGTTTCTTTAGTCTATTTTGCATATTTCCTAATTTATCTGATGACATATTCTTATTTCTTGTTATCCCATTTTATTTCTTGTTATCCCATAAAATATCCCATTTTATCCTATTTCTTCTGGGAGCTTCATTTCTAAAATTTCTCTACTCATTCTTTAATAGTTCTTGCAAATGTTGTTTCTTCTTAAGTATTTACTCCTAACTTCCCAATATTTGCCATTCCTTCACTTGTGTTTCAAGTAGACATCATTTGAAACACCTATTTCAGCTAAATAGCTTATAGTTCTATGTCTTCCACTAACCTGTGAAAATTACATGAGAATGTATCACAGATACCTGTTCTATGCTAGTGCCCAGCATGTATCCTGGGAACTCTAAGTATTTTAAAATAAATGAATGAATGAATAACTCATCATAGGAGCACTTTTTGTGCTTCTCTAAAACAAGTGCTTTCTTTTGGGAATAATTTTCATACATGTAATATAATTTAAGTCTTAAATACTGCTCTAGTAACAGCTAGTATTAACTGAGCCAGAAAGTGTATTAATCACATTGAAGACATTATGCTTTGGACTTTCACAATAATCCTACAAATTAGTGATAATTAGCTCCAGTTTATAGAAGAAAAAACTAAAGTTGGAGAGATTAATTGCTCAGGATTTCCCAACCAGTAAGTGACAGACAGAGTTAGGACTTAAGAAGACACACAAAAGGTGTCAGTACGGCAATTTTAATTTTCTAGACTCTGACTCTAGGTCTTTACAGTTTTTATCTGCTCATATTTTTGTAGGTGTTTGTCTCCAAAGATGGCTTCTATCAATAACTTCCCTCCCCGTGGAGAGATGAAGTCGATTCCTCTACCTCTTGAACATGGGCTGGTGTGCTTATTTTGATCAGGAGAATAAGGCAGAGGTGATGCTGCTTCAGTTTCAGACCTAGTGTGTAACAGTATTAGCAGTTTCAGCCGCCTACCTTTTGGAGCTGTGAGGCGCCATGTGAAAAATCCAGGTTGAAGAGAGAGGCTATGTGGAGTATGAGGGAAGCATCAGGCACGTAAGTGAAACATTCATCTTGGACGACCATCTTAATTAAACCTTCTGATGACCCAACCAAGGACTCTAAGGATCTAAAACTCTAAAACTGCATGGCAGATGCGAAATGAGAACATCCCACTTAATCTAGTCAACAGGACCCTGGAAGATAATAACTGTTACTTTAATCTACTCAATTTTGGGGTAATTTGTTACAAAGCCATAGATAACAGAAACAATATATTTCCCAAGTTGAAGTTTAAAATAATATTACAAATCATAATGCCCCATGCTTATTTTTATGTAGTTATATTTGTTAGTATCCTGTAACTATCACTGTCTGTATCCATATTTGTTCTGTTTTTAATCTAAAGATCAATGGCAGAATAAACTTTTGTGATGCATTGAATTTTACCTGGATGACCCAGCAAAAAGTACATCTCAGATGAAACTAATATAATGTTATATGTCTTTTATATCTCAAGTAAAAAAAAAAAAAGTACATCTCAGGGTATGCCCAGGATCTGAAGAAGGAGATGTGCTTTCTTTGAACTCTAAGTAAGAAAGTTGCAATGTCACCATTACTAACGCTGCTGAAAAAGCTCATGTGAATTAGTGTTATTTAGTGCTGATTTCTGGTTCATGACTAGTGTCCAGAAGCGAGGACTACCCTGCCACTACATTTACTCATAAAGCTATTTTTTTAATTTATAATTTTAGTTATATTTACTTGTTCATTTGTCCTGGCTTATTAAGCATTATCCAAGAAAGTCTGTACTTGGCTTCAGAGACATGTGACATTTGCCCGGATGTGTGTTTCCTGTCAGTGACCAGGTCTGGATTTTCTTTATACTTGTTTTCTTTATATACTGCTAATTGCTCTTCAACTATAGAATCTCACAGACTGAAGGTTATTTCATTTTCCAAGAAAGAAGCAGCTCTATAAAAATTTCTTGAAAATGAAGGGACATCTGACTGAGTGTTCAGTAGCTTGAATCACATGAAACTGCCGATATTTGACCATTGTTTTTAACCTACAAAAATGGACCTTTCAAAATACTACATTCCAGGCACTTTTTTATTCATGCCTGACAGTAACCTTATGAGGCAAGGCAGATGAAAGGAAGTGTGTACACATTTTTACTGAGTAAGAGAGAAGGACCCCAAATTAGAGGATTTATATTTTGTCTCACAGCTAGAAAGGAACAGAGCTTGGATTTGGATCCAGGACTGCTAACACTGAGTCTGCTAATTCACACTTTGCTTTCTGCAATAATGAAATATTACTTATTCTTTGCTCATAAGCATGTTTATTTTTAGCTATCATAGATTTTTAACTGCACTTAATACTTCAAGGTCGATGTGGTAAATTAATCTCTTACATCTGAAAGTGGATGCGATACAGAGAGAAAGGCAATATGGTGTGTGGAAATAGCAAGGGCTAGTTTACCAATTATTGAACACTTGCCGTAATTTTTTTTATTCACATACATCTATAAGCATGACTTCTCATTAGCCTGGGTTTTTCAATAAGATGGAGTGTGCACATGCTTGGAAGAAAGTAAAAGTTAGGAAAGCAGATATAAAATTGATCAGAGGAACTGCAACACAATATGATTTGTCTGTTCTTAATTAAATTGAGAAAAGAAAAATCCAGCATGAATTTAGAGGGCAAGATTTTTGGGGGGTGTGAAGCTCATTTATTGATTTCTAGTTTTCTTTGTAGATACCATATCATCTGCAAATAATGATGCCTTACTTATTTTCAATCCTTATATATATTTTCTAATTTTAAACCATCTTAACAAATTCTAATTTCCCTTCCTACATGGAATAAGTAACCTCGTTTTTCATTTGCACACTATTACATAGGTCTTATAATTTTAACCCCAAATGTCTACCAGTTATTTAAATCTCCTTGCAGGGAGTTTATCCACATGCAGGTTTCTCTCAACTTTATCTCCTTGAAGAATTCTGAAATAATGGTTTAACTTTAGGAATCTATAAATGTAACTATAATGCTAGCATAAAAATTATATTAGCAAATCAATAGATTGTGAAAAATTGATAAAATTCAATACCAAGTCACAAAAATCATTCTTAGGAAATTAAGAATAGAACATAATTTTGTTTACCTGATAAATTGATCCTATTTTTGTTAACATTATTCTAATTGGGAAACCATGAAAGAATTCTTCTAAAAATATGGAATGATGCAAGGAATTTCATAATCACCACTTATATTCTATATCGTAGTGGAACTTCGAGGCAGAACATTAAGAAAATAATTTAAAAATATATATTTGACCCTGACTCATGTGGTTCAGTTGGTTGGGTGTCATCCTACAAAGCAAAAGTTTAGCAGTTCAATTCCTGGTCAGGGCACATTCCTGGGTTGTGGATTTGTTCCCCGGACAGGGACCATACAAGAGGCAAGTGATCAATGTTTCTCTCCTCCTATTTCTTCTTCCCTTCCCTTCTCTCTAAAAATAAGTAAATATAATCTTTATATACATATATTTATATATATACATACACATGCATATACATATACACACACATATGTGATTGGGAAAGGAGAATGTATATGTAACATTAGTTCATATAGAAAATCTTAGAAACTCTATAAGTAAATTATTAGAAATCATAGGAATCTTTATCAGAGTGTTGACTATAAGATTAATTTATTAGGGTGAACCATATTAAATTTGCTATTATTTGATCACTTTTAACATATAAAAATTGAATTTCTTATGGTTAAACCTAATACAGTCTGTTATACTCCTAAACATCAAAAGTGAAAAAGGAAATATCTTTTTTATTGACACCATTTACCGTAAATCATAAAGAATATCAGGTATCTGCAAATATTATGTAAAACTTCCACAAAGAAAAGTGTGAAATTCTTAATATATAGCAAAGGATGACTAAATAAATGGGAATTTCTATCATGATTTTAAAAGAAGAATTAATATTGTAAAATTGTCATTTCTCTCCAGTTGACCTATGGATTTGATTGGGATTTAATGCAATTCCAATTAGAAGGTTAAGGAAAAAATGATGCAAATCTAATTACAGAGTTGTACAAAGAACTTTCAAATATGATTCTACCATTTCTACAGAGAAGTAAACATTTAAGAATAGCCAGGGCATTTCTGAAGAAAACTACAGGGAACAGAGAATTATCCTACCAAGTATTAGGGATTATAAAATTATAGTGAATAAAGTAGTGTGGAACTAATCCCGAGATTTTCTTTTAAGAAGACTCAAACTACATATAAAGGTCAATTCAGATTAACATTAGGTGTCAAAATCAAAGCTGAAAAATAAAAGCAAATTCTTAGATATTGGGATAAGAAAAATTTTTAAAAACAAAACACAAAAAACATATCTATAAAAGAAAATATTGATAAATGTTACAGTGTTGAAAGTGAGAACATTTGTTTATCAGGAGGCAATTTGTATAAATTAATAGATGGTATAAACTAAAAAATGGTATTGTCACATACAATGAACAATATATTAGTGTTAAGAATACTTAAAGAACTGCAAGCCAGTAAAAAGGCACAAACAGCCTGGCAGAAAAGGTAAAATACATTTAAAAACATTTCATAGAAGAGGAAGCACATATATCCAAGAAATATATGAAGAGCTGTTTAACAGCCTTAGTGATTAGGGAAATGCAAAACTGGATTACATGTAGATCATTTTTTATAGTCATTTGACTGGCAAAAATTTGAAAACCTGACAATATCAATAGGATGTGTAACCAACAGTTTTTTTTTTAATCTTGTTGCTGGGTGGTTTATATTTTGCACTCAGTTTAGCAAATTGCATGGTATTATCTCCTCAGTGAGAATACTTATATCCTATGACACAAAAGAATCTGTAAGCCTACGTTCAAGAAAAAAAAAACCCTGGCATATGTACCATGTGAAACCTGTGCGAGAATATTCATAATAGCACATTTTATATAGTAAGATGTGGAAATAATTCAGATTCCCAGCAAAGGGAGAGAAGATAGGTGAGCCATTCACAGAGTGTTGTAGGGTGTCTTAACACAGTGGGTGTTTACACAGCGGACAGAATGAATGAATTGTAGTGACATGTAATTATATCACTGCATGATATATTACATGAAAAGCGCCCTCAAATAACAAACAACATGACATCATTTTTTAAATATATAAAACAAATTTGAAAACAACTAAAATAAAATAAAAACATTTGTCAGCAACACATATGATGACAATAAACTATAAAAAGATGAGGAATTACATAATGGCCATAGGAGCCAGATGCTTATCATCCAGGAAGAGGGAGGTAAGGGGCTAAGATGAGAGGACCAACTATTTAGATATAGGCAATTGTTAGTGTGCTCACTTTTATTTTAAGTGATGGGTTTTCTGGTGCTTATTACCTTCATCGAAATATAAAATACGTCATCATCAAGGCTAATAACACAATTATGTACACCTGAGTCCAAAAATTTTTCAAATTACGATAAGTAATTTTTTTTAAGTAACAATTGCTCTTTTCCTCCAGTTTTCTCTTCAGATTTTAAGGTATTAGAAATCTTAGGATTCACTCATTCTTGAGATTGGGATTTAGTTTAAAATTGCATTACTCATTTTGTTTTTCTTTTAATTTTGGTATGTTGTGAAGATGAACATTCAGTTTCCCTTCAGATTGTTACCAGATTAAAGGGGTCCCTTTGCACAGATCAAAACCCAATGAGAGAAAAGCAGGAGCTTGCAGCAAAGAAAGAAAGGGCTTATTTTTAGGAGGTGGCCCATGCCTGGAGACAGGTGAGCTAATGCTTTTCCCCATGTCTTCTAGGTGATGGGTTACATAGGAGAAAAATCATTCATCATGATGACGAAGGGAGTCAGGGTCATGGTCAGGGCCATGGTCTCTACGACTGGTTGGCACTAGGACAGGGGGCAGCTGATCAGTGTGTCTGGTCCTAATGCGAGGCATGGCATCACTTGTGGTGTCACCAATTCTCTGGTCATGAAGCTGAACACAACTGAGGCCTGGATGTTATCTCCAGGGTGACTGAAACTCTGCCTGTGGAGTCCACAGACTTGAGGCGTGTTTCCTAAGATTATTTGATGCTGGCCCGAGCCCCATTGTCCTGAGGGCTTAGTGACGAAGGGAGTGGTGGTGCCGGGGAGAAGGAGGCGGGTGAGTCTGGTGCTGGATGAGGCCAGTGTGAGTCAAAAGGAGAAAATTTTATATTAAAAAAGTGAAATTTCTACATGGTTGCAAGATTTCTCTTCAACATTTTTAGCATTGGTTGACTTTTCTCAGTAGGGCTGGATTAAGAGTTTTATAGTATGCAACTGTTGTCTCAATCTTTTGACTAGATGTACATTACATTATGTATTAGCTCTTTATATGATTGCTAGTTGATGATAGATATTTTTCTTTTTGAAAAAATTTATTTTGCAGAGGAAGATTCTATGATATTGCTTTTTTTCTACATCATTTTCAGAAATCCCTTTTTTCATTTAATGTGTCTATTTTCTCTCTAATCAGATGAATCACTTGGATCTTATACATCTTTGTGCTTTGACTTGTGATCCTTTATAAAGTTTGTGTTCTAAAATACATACTTGAAATACTCTGAAATATATATCTTCAGAAAGTTGTATAACTTTGAATAAATTTACATTAAGTGTTTATTGTACAAATAGTACTACACTTGGTATAGATATGCTGACTATAAAAATTAGGATGTTTTTATTGCTATGATAGCCAAAGGACTCAGGAATAAAAAATTCTGCCATATACCACAGTTATCCATCACAATGAAGTTACAGAGGAAGCTAACCTTGTAAGGAATAATGGCATAGATGTATATAATACTTATTGCTGAGGGGCTTTGATTTTAAACTCAAATAACTGGAGCTCTTCAATTGAACTGGAGGGCCTATATCAAGCTTGAGCTAGGTTTAACTATTCTTCTCCCCTTGTTAATGCAAACAACAAGAACAGAAAAGAATGCCTCTTCAAAAGGATATCATTTCTCCCCACCTCCTTAAGTTACAGCTGAGGCTCAGATCCTACCACTTACACCAGATGAATGGAAGGAGAGAAGAAATATTGTCTACAAAATCTGCAACAACGTTTTCCAGGCAGATAAAGTGCTTCCCAGATAAGGTCAAATTAAAGGAGTTCATCATCAACAAACTCTTATTATATGAAATGTTAAAAGGATTTATCTAAGAAAAAGAGGATAAAAAATATGAACAGTAAAATGACGACAAACTCACAACTATCAACAACTGAACATAAAAAAAACAAACAAACTAAGCAAACAACTAGAACGGGAACAGAATCACAGAAATGGAGATCACAGGGAGGGTTATCAATGGGGAGGGGGAAAAGGTACAGGGAATAAGTAGCATAAATGGTAGGTACAAAATAGACAGGAGGAGGTTAAGAATAATGTGGGAAATGGAGAAGCCAAAGAACTTACATGTATGACCCATGGACATGAACTAACTGGGAGGGAATGCGGGTGGGAGGAGGGGTGCAGGGTAGAGAGGAATAAAAGGGGGAAAATGGGACAACCATAATAGCATAATCAATAAAATATATTTAAAAGGAAAAAAAAAACCAAAAACCTTTCCTAGGACAAAATCATTGGGGTAGATATAACATCTCCCTCGTGGTGGGAAATGGAAGTGGGAAATCAAGCTGGTTCTGCCCTTTTCCCCTAATTCTTTCTGGTTGCTCCAAACAAATGGAAGTACTGTTTAAGAGGACAATTATGTCATTTTTGTTTTTAAACTACTTTCCCTTATGACTTGACCTTTAGGTTAAGTGGCCTTATCCAAGTGCTGAAATCCAACCAAGCAAGCTGTTGTATAACTCCAATGCTATTAAGTGGATGTTCAGGCAGGGATAAATGACAGTTATATTTTCGAAACTACACATCAGGATATATAACAAAGGATTTGTATTCCCCTTTTGATATAAGTGGCAGTTTAGGAGTAAAGAGGCTCAAAATTTGGAATATTTGAATCATGTTGATGAATAGCATAGCAGGAAACAAAATATGAAATGTGTATTCTTTTAGAATCATCTAAGAATTAGAGTAACTCTATTACCAGTCCAAAGCAATTGTCCCATGTGGTGAAAGACCAAAACTCAAAGCATCTGAATTTGGAGTAAGGAAGTATATTGATGGAGTAGGCATCAACCAAGAAGATGGGAGCCCTGGTAGTAGTCCCTCAAATCCATCTTAAGAAAGTACAGAATTCACACTTCTTTTACATCAAGGGAAAGGAAAATGGGAGGGACTGGTTTTGTAAAAACTCAAGCCCCATGTAAATCCCTCTAATTTTTAACGTGTAAAGCAGGAGCTATTAGTCTGAAGGCCATGGGAACAATGGAGGCTTAAACAAGATGGAGTCAGAGAGATGAAACATTGTGCTCCGTTACAGTTAGAGGCGGCTGTAAAGGGATAGAAGTTACATGGCTACTGCCCTTGAAAAACTTAAAATCTAATTCAGAATATATGTCAAATACCCACTGTGTGGCAAGAGTAGGTTTACCACTGTGAGTTCGCAAAGCAGTGTTTCTTGTGTGATAATTTATTAATTATTGTATTATTTTCCATATGAACATCTGTAAACCTACTTTTGTACTGCCCTGTACAAAACATCTGGGTAATGGTTTAAAAATAAAATATGCAAAAATGTTGACTATTTTAGAATTCTGAGGTCAAAATAAGGAATGACAACCCTGAGCCTAACATCATTCAGGGACGAGTTTGTAGGGAATATTGGTGCATTTACTAATGTTGCGTTTGTGACAGAAGAATGGGAAGACTGAATTTGTGAGGTAGAGAATACAATTCATTTAAGGCAGAATGAAGAGTTTGGATGTGAGGATGAAAAGGAATGTAAAAGCGATGAAAATAAACTGGCCTGTAGCTATGAGCACCAAATACTTGAATGTTTAGGGGTAAAGTGGCGTAAGTAGGAGAGGTGAACCTGAGAGATCCATGCATCGTTCTTAGCTCCACACAGGAAAATATCTCTATTAGTTAAATCTATTTTGATTGCTAAAATATATAACACATTTAGCCATGCAAGATACAGATTGGACTATTTGATTAATAGGTCAAAAAAAGTATCTTATAAGGAAGCCCAATGATTCTAATTCTTAAGTATATATTTCAATCTCAAATTATATAATTAATAATGTCTCCTAATTTTGAAAACAGAGGAAAAATGATAGTTTGCTACCTTACTGGGTAGAAAATAAGAGAATTTAATCAAATTATAATGGAACTGTTAATGGCAAATGGCACCAGATGTTAAACCTCTGTCCTTGAGTTTTGGCTAAGAAAGAATTGAGATCCAAGACTCAAACACAAGTGAAAGTTTGTTTAGCAAGCCACAGAGGTAGAAGAAATGAGCCATAGAAGAAAGGAGCCAACTGGGCTACACTGACTCAGGGGCAAAAGAAGTGACCTTGGAGCTTCGCAGAAGGAAGGCAAAGCTACAGGCCTTGAGGGAAGAAGGGGAAAGGTGTAGGTGAGAGTGAGACAGTGGGAGAGGGAGAGAGGAAGGGGGAGAGGGGAGGAAGAGGGGAAGGAATTGGGGCAGGGAGAGAGAGAAAAAGCTGAATCCTTTGTCTTGAGGGTTTTTATCTGGATGTTTCAGGGGAGGATCTCAATAAAATATTCATCAACTTTCCAGGTGTGTCCTTTCAGAGTCATGGTCTCTACTGATTGGTCAGCTCCACAGCAGCGGATCTTTAGTCTTTGCAGCCAGTCCTGGTCCTGATGTCAGCCATGGTGTCACCTGGCCTGGCCTTGCTGCTTTTCTGGGCCTGGAGCAGAAAGACGACTGAGGCTTAGGTGCTATCTATAGGCATAAGGGAATGGTTGCACAAGGGCTTGTATGGGGGTTTTATGAGGCTATTCTCTGGGCCCTTGTTTCTCCTCTAAGAGAGTCTGCCATGTGATTAGTAACACACCAGAGAAAGAAAGGTCAGGGGAGGGTCTGAACCACATGACCAGTGATATTAAAAGTCAGGGGTGTAAACTGCAAGCCTAGCGATATGCTAGGGGAGGAAAGGTCACCCTGGGGGCAAGGCCCCATCTTACAATTGTCCATTGCTAGACACCTGGGGCTTTCTGCCCTGGTGACCTTCTGTGCCTGACTTACCATTCCTACTCTGTTCATGTCTGTCTAATTGCCTACTATATCAGAACTGAATTAGAAACATAAAGGAGTAGCTTTTTGACTATGGTAAACTGAGATGGAGTATATAGGACATGAAAACATGAAAAATTCTAAAGCCTGTACAAGCACATTGATATTAATACATAGAAATATATTATGGCTTCGGCATCGCTTTTTTGGCTCTTCAAAATCAGCGTGAATTAAAAGACTGAAAGGTTTCTATCTTCAGTATCTATAAGAACCAGGCAGATAAACTAATATGTGAATCAGGCTGAGTGCAAAATAGTAAAGACGAATGGAGACCGGGCAGACCACGCTTGGGTGTGCTGCCTGAAGGGATTTCAGTTCAATTTTTTTTAAATATATTTTTTAAAGATTTTATTTATTTATTTATTTTTAGAGAGAGGAGAAGGGAGGGAGAAAGAGCAATGTATGGTTGCCTCTCACATGGCCCTCACTGGGGACCTGGCCCGCAACCCAGGCATGTACCCCGACTGGGAATCGAACCGGGACCCTCTGGTTCCCAGCCCGCGCTTAATCCACTGAGCTACATCAGCCGGGCTCTTCAGTTCAATTTTTATAAAAAAGCTGTGTCTGCCAGAGAAAACTTGTGCAACAGCCATATGTAAGCTACTGGCAGCCATTTGCTACCTCTGCTTTAATTAAAACCTGACCTTTAAGATATCTGCAGTCTAATAAAAATATTGAAAAAAGCAATATTAGCTCATTAAAGTCCATGATCCACCTGAAAAATTTTTTTAATAAACACGGTGGGATATCAGTGAAACATGCAAGAAATATGAAACTGAGAGATCCCATTCTTTTAGGCTAAGTAATCAGATGATGGAAGCTGAAGACCTACCAGCAAGCAGCTTTAGAGAGACAGGTGAAATCCACAGCTCTCACCCTCTGCTGCAGTGCTGTGCTCACTGTCCCCTTATTCACTCTCTCCCTGGCTCAGAAACCAGGTGATAGAGGCTAATTTACTTGGGAGAATGGCAGAGGTTAAGTAAGGACATTGAAATAACTAAATCCACAGAGAAAAGCTGGACTGAAGTATTACATTTCCACACTTCTCCTCATCACTGCTTTCAAATGCCATTTACTATTTTTTTTTTAAGGCTGATAGCTTCTTATCACTTACTAATTGACTGTGAGTGCCTAGTGGGTTTAGTTTCTGTTCAGACTGAGCCTGTGGAGAGAGATCAACGAACTAGAAAGGAGAAAACTAGAAAGGAGAAAACTAAGGTAGAGACTGGAGCCAGGGAGGGCGACTGTTGCCCTCAGTGGCATTATAATGACCTGAGGGACGAACAGAGGGAGATGAAAGGTCTGCTACCTTATACTAGAACATGAGAAACAGGGATTAGGCAAATGGGAATGTGGAGAAGAATTTTTTCTAAGGCTGATTGCATTCTGCTTCTAGTAGGCATAATGGCAAGAAAGTTTCAATTGGCATTTATAACTACTCACCAAGTTACAATCTTGGCTCAGTATTTTCTCCCTTAATTTGAAGCTGCTTCTATTTTAATCATAATTCTTGAGTCCAAATGAGAAAATAACAGTTCTTTTGCAAAGTGTTTGTTTTTTTAAAAATATTTTTTATTGATTATGCTATTACAGTTGTCCTGATGTCACCCCTTTTGCCCCCTCCACTCGGCACCCCCTACTCCCTCAGGCAATCCGCCCACTATTGTTCATGGCCATGGGTCATACATGTAAATTCTTTGGCTATTCCATTTCCTATACTGTACTTTACATCCCCATGGCTATTCTGTATTATCTATTTGTACTTCTTAATCCCCTCACCTCTTCACCCATTCCCCCCTTCTCTGCTCCTAACTGGCAATCATCTGGCAACAAACTTCTTGTCTCTTGCTGATTTTAAGAATCTCTCTTTCTCTTTGACCTTTGACCTTTGCATTATCATGTGTCTTGGAGTGAGTCTCCTTGTATCCATCATAATTGAGACTCTCTGTGCTTCCTGGACTTGCATGTATATTTCCTTCACCAAATTAGAGAAGTTTTCTTTCACTACTTTTTCAGATAGTTTTCCAATTTCTTGCTCTTTCTCTTCTCCTTCTGGCATCCCTATCATGCAAATGCTGGACATCTTGAAGTTGTTTCAGAGACTGTTTATAATTTCCTCATTTTTTTGGATTCTTTTTTCTTCTTCTTGTTCTGAGTAGTTGTTTTTTTCCTTCCTCATGTTCCAATTCATTGATTTGATTCTTGGCTTCATCCACTCTGTTGTTTCTCTGTAAATTGTTTTTTATTTCAATTAGTGTATCCTTTGTTTCTGATTGGATCTTTTTTATGCTGCCGAGGTCCTTACCAAGTTCCTTGATCATCCTTATAACCAGTGTTTTGAGCTCTGCATCTGATAGATTGCTTATCTCCATTTTGTTTAGCTTTTTTTCTGGAGCTTTGACCTGTTCTTTCATTTGGGCCATGATTCTTTGTCTCTTTGTTGGCAGCCTCCCATGTTTCTATGTATTAAGTAGAGCTGCTATGACTCCCTGTCTTGGTAGTGTGGCTTAATGTAGTAGGTGTCCTGTAGGGTCCAGAGGCACAGCCTCCGCTATCATCCAAGCTGGATACTCGAGTTGTGTCCTTCATGTGGGCTGAGTACACCCTCCTCTTGTAGTTGAGCCTTGGTTGCTATTGGTAGATCAATGGGAGGGATTTACCTAGGCCAGTCAGCTGCAAAGACTGGCTGTGACCTCTGACTACCAACCTCTGTTCTCTGTGGAGAATCAGCTGAGCAGAGGCAGGGTAGTGGTGCTCTGACATGATCTGTAGCTGTCCATTGGATGTACTGGCCCCTGGGGTTTCCTGGGTGGTGTAGGCCAAGGTCACCCCCTACTTGTGTTTTGCCTAGGGCACCCTACCTGAGTTATAAAGCAATCTGAGATGGCTGCTACTTGTGATGGGTTTGAAGATTCCCAAGTGAAGCCAAGCTGTGACTCTAATCTGGCTGCTGCTACTGCTCACTGAAGCCAGCTGTTGCTTGTTTGATAGGATTTAGGATCCAATGCCAGTCATTTTTATGGAAAAGCAGCTTGGGTAGGCCCACAAGTTGGATGGGGCAGACCCTCTGGGGATCTCTAAGGCAGGTCAGACAGTGTTAGCCAGGTTGATGGAGTCTTTGATATGGCACCAGCTTACCCGCTCTGAGGGAAGAGGGTTTAGTTCAGGGATAGTGCCCTCTGCTCGCCTTCATGCCAGACACTTTAGTTTCTCCCTATATACCTACCACTGGTGCCTTTCAAGCTGCTACCCTGGTGCTGGAGCTCAGAGAGAGTGACTCTGAGTAGGTGAGTCCGTGTGTGTGTTCTTTAAGAGGAACTGCTTGGGGCTCCAGGAGTTTCTTCCACTGACTCAGTCCCCACTGGTTTTTGCAGCCAAAAGTTGTGGGGATTTGTCTTCCTGGCGCTGGAATTCTGACCCGGGGGGCCTGGTGTGGATCTGGGGACTCCTTGCTCCTGAGGTATCCCTCCCAAGTTTTTATCCATGTGGGTGTGGGACCAGCCTGTTCCATGTCTGGGCCCCTCCTACCAGTCTGGATGGATGTGGTTTCTTTAATTTCATAGTTGTCAGACGTCAATTCAGCTCAATTTCTGACATTCCTGAGTGATGGTGGTTCTATATTTTAGTTGTAATTTTGATGTGGTTGTGCGAAGGGGCAAGCCATGTCTGCCTGTGCCACTGTCTTGACTGGAAGTTGCAAAGTATTTGTTTTAAATTTTAATTTAAAAAATTAGAAAGATGATCTAAAAGATGAGGTAATTCTCTGAATTGGCCTAAATTTTATAAGTAGAAGATGAAGGAGAGAAGAGATGTATGTTTATAAATTTTAAATAAAGATAAATATTGAGCTAGAAATAGAAAAAAATTCATCAATTAAGATTAATCAGCTTTTATTTTAGGGATATATAGTTTGACACTCAACTGAATCACCGTTTCTAAAATATTTTCCACTTCATTTAGTTGTGCCTATGTGTTTCCAGTATTAATAATTTTATTTCTCATTACTCAAGTTTGCATAGAATGTTTTCATTGTAGGAACAAATACAAATTAAAAATAAGAGCTTCAGTTATCCATGCTAAAAATAAGGGAAGAGATTTCCCTGCCCTCTTTTTCTTAGAGCATTCATTTATATGTTTAAAAACTCCTAAGTATTTTCTCATCTTTTTGAGATCTATGTAAGCTGATTTGAAAACTAGAAAGGAGTTTGTCAGCTTTAAGACCAGGAATGTCTTTCTCAAGGATATGGGAACCATATTCTTTGAATGTAAATATCAAGGACCTAGAAAACCCTTATCCACTGGTTTCAGTGGGAGGCTCAGAGTCTAACCTGATTTGTTAGTTTGACAGTTGATTTGTTTTATTTGACAGCTGCTTTCTGTCTCCAAGTTGTAAAACTATTTCCTATCATAAAGTTATGAGAAAATAATTTTTTGCTTTCCATAAAGCCAAGTAACTAACACAGATGACAAAACTTAGTTAACGGATGAATTGAGGATGGATTTACAATTATAAATGGTGATGTTATATGGTTCGAGGCCTCTTTCTTGAACACTAGTCATTGTTTACCTTGAGGACATGTGTGTGGTGGGTTCTGTCTACTTGGGCATATAAAAGGGTAAGGTTTTTTCAGGTGTTGCAATCTCTTAACAGATTTCCTATGATGCATTATATTCTGTTTTGTTCAATAATAAGAATGTTTTCTTTTTCTACAGACTTTGTGGAAAGAATTGTTGGGATAAGATATTTTGTTTTTAATTATAGTACCCTAATAACATTATTAATACAAAATGTATTTTCAGAGCATGTTTTACTTCACCTGCATATCATATACTTTTCCACTTAGCTTTTTACAATGTGAATAGGAAATAATCTTCTTTGTTTATAGCAGCTTTCTACATTGAAAAAAGTCTGAAAGATATGAGTATATGCAGTTAAAAACAGATCACCAGCATAATAGAAGGTTATTTTTATGGTAATGTGCTTGTTATTTTTAATACAAAAAATATATGTGCAATCCATTTCTCATTTCACTATGTTTGCTTTTTATTCTTTCCTATATGTTCTTGTCTCCCTTTCCTTGGTGGCTTTCAAGATGACTGGTTTACAAAGTAAGGACCACCTTCTCCCTTTGTCAATTTCCCTCACTTAATATCTTAAATGGATTACTTCAGTGCCAAATTGGTAAATAAGAAGTCAAACATAGTGACCTCTACAAAATCTTCAATACCTTTCCTAAGAAAGAAACTGCATTCTGGTTAGAAGACTGTACTCTTCTCTTCACAAGAACTAGCAAAATCTAGGTTTACTTAATAGCAAATATATATGGCTTGGATAAAGATAATACAACTGAGTAATATTTGCAATGTGGAAATTATTTTGTGTTGCTATTTTATATACATATTTTAGAAGTGGCAATGTTTGCAGTGCATGTCTACATACTTAAATATTTTTTTCTAGAAAAAAATTAAAATTTTTTCCAATTTTGAATATGTTCATTTGAGAATTCCATTTGGGCCTATACAATATTAATATATCGATCAATCTTGCTCTCTCTTCCTATTGTTTTTTCTTTTTAAAAAATATTGTATAAGTAATTATTGGGTTGCGGAGTGTGTCACCATTTGATGTGCACATCATTTTTTTAACACTGCTGTTGTTTGGCATGGTATATAGAGGATAGGAGAAGGAGATTCCTTCAGTGGTCCAGTAAAAATGGGGGGGTCCTGGAGGAGGGCTGAAACAGTGAAGATGGAAAGAAGTGGGTAGATTTGAGAGATAAATTGGAGTTTGAGTCAACAGACACTGCTAACGGAAGAAGGGAGTAAGGCCCAAGATAAAACTCAAAGCTGGATCTTTGGATTCAGGCTGTAGGTACTCATGGATGGTGTTCCTAAGAAGGAATAACACAGAGGAGTGCTTTAGGGGAAGAGAATCAGGAGTTTGTTTGGACTTGCAAATTTGAGATAGCTAGCAGGCAGTGAGGTGGAGATACCGGATTGCCAGGTGACTATATAAACCTGAGCTGATTTTATAAATTAGGCAGTAACCGTCATATAAATAGGACTAAAACTAATGGAAAGAAGTCACTTAGAAAGAAGGTTCAGTTATCAGATGGAGTCAATATTTGGTGACTGAACACTGGAGGAGAGCTCACCTAAGCATCCTGGGAAGGAGGAAAGTCCTTGGGTGTGATGTTAGAGAGAGCAGGGAGGGAGCTGTTCACTCAGCCGGGGGTTTGGAATGGTCCACTGAGATGAAGACAAAGCAGTAATCACTAAGTTTGCCAATGTGAAAGTAATTGGTGACTTTGACAAGAGCAGTGGCACTGAAGTGGTGTAGGAAGGAATATTGTAGGTAGAGACTCAATGACTTGCTGATGTGGCTGGAAAAAGCAGCTATTGAACTTGACCTCAGCCAGTGAATTCTCCCAGGCTTCAAATCTGGTTGACAGACAGTATGTGCGTGTGTTTAATGACCCTAATCAGTATCTATACTCGTATTTATCATGGATATTCCAATTGCAAATGACAGACTGGCTTTAAAAAAGTGAAAGGAAATCTCATTTAAGTTACCTATGAAATTAAACATTTAAGTCGTTAGTTGAAAAAATCAAGTTATGAAACTAATTATGTTTGAAGAAAACTGGTATGGGGAGGAGCTTCTCCTTGTGCTTTCATTAGTGTGTATACAGAGGCAGGCAAAAGTAGGTTATGGAAAATGACATGTAGGTTATAATTGTAATAATATAAGAATAAACTCTGTGCTTTGTGTACTTGTGATTGTAAACCTACTTTTGCCCACTTCTGTATTTGTAGGTGCAAGGAAATATCAAACACTTATTTTCAAAGGCACTGAATTTAAATGTCTGAAGAGAATACTTACAATTTACTATTTCAATACTTCACAGATGGCAAACCTCAGTAAAGAATTTTTCCTTTTACAAACATAATCTTTTTTATCGACAGTAATTTTAAGCTTCCCACTTGCTGTGGCTGGTGGGTTCTTCTGCATCCCACTGACAGAGTCCATGGGTGCACCATCAGCACAATGCACAGGCGCGCTCTGCAAAGCAGGGGAGAAGCCAGTACTAAGTGTACAAGCTTACCGTGTTATAATACTGAAAGCTAGAAATACTCAGATGTAAAACTCATCACAGCAGGCATTACATAAGGAGGGGAGAGAAAACCATCATGTATTAATTTAGCCTGTTGAACCCTCCTGAAATGTACAATATGGCATGCTGTTTCAAATATATGTTATTTTCCTGCCTGTAGTAGTCCATCTGTTTAGGAAGGTTTATTTAAGCACTTTAGTTGAAAACAAGAAAACTTCAACAATACACTTTCTGAAAGCTTTTTTGGATTCTTGTGGATTTTATGGTGGTATTCAACATAATACATCAGAAATAAAGACTTCACTAACAACTCATTTTCTGCCTTTGTCTTTTAAAGATCACAGCTTGAAGATGTTTGGGGCACAGCACAGCATAGCACAGAATGTCTCAGAGGAAATAAGTTGTGTAGGTGGCAAAATACCCCCACCTCAGGGGGTCGATGGCTGCTCTATATCGGCCAAATAAAATTACCATTCATACTCCTATTGTGTGTTATTTTTTATCAAAGTGGATATGTTTGTAAAGTGATCTTTAAATGTCTTGAGAACAAATATATGCTTTTAATATTGAAAATATTGCTTTATTTAAATTTGAAATTATGTCATTGAACATAATACATACAGAAGTAAATGGATATGGTCTAATGTGTCTTCAAGTGCAGACTGCATATGGAGGGATTTCTAGTAAAGATGGATATGCAAAAAGGATTTGAGTTTTACAGTTCTCTTCTTTTCCCATTTTATTTCTATAAATACTTCTTAAAATATTTATCTTTGTAAAGACCTACACTATCTCAATGGCTTTGTTCTATTTATTCAACTCAACCAGTAATGCAAGGCAATCTCATCAGAAGGGTTGTCAGAGTTTTAATAGATTCCATTATTATTAACAAAATGCCCTGAATAGCTTGTAAAACATTATCACAAAAAGATAGAAGTAGAAAATATTCCAAAGACATTTCTGACAAAATGTGACTTTTGAGGTTTCTGCTTACCCTCATTTCCTCATGTTTTGTCGTTGTTTTTCTTTTTTTCCTAAACACCTCTGTTTGCCTGTCTGCATTTTTCTCCCCATGATCATTTGCCACTGAAGTAGTCCAAGGCAGTGAAATCTTCAATTCTGTTTGTTTCCTACCTGAAGTGGCTCATGCAGTTATGCTACAGGATCGTTTCCAGATGTACCAGCCGAGAATTTGAAAACTTCTATAATTACTTTGTAAATAAATTGCAAGTCATTTGTGGATTTGGTCAAATAAAACTTGTATGAAAATAGTTATTTATATCAGCAGAGATAAGGGCATTTATGCTAAGTAGAATATTTGTCTAATCATTTCCTAATAGAAAACTTGAAGTAATTTTCTGATAATTTGGATACCTAAGTGTTGAATCACATTAGCTTAATCCCTTTTTAAACTGAGTAGTACTTTTTTTCTTGTTGAAGTATATTGATTAATTGCCCTTTAAAGACTTAATGATATATGAGTATGTGGCATCCAATATCTAAAATATTTTTTATTAATTCAGTAAGGCTCTCATATATAGTTTCTTAGGATTTTCCTAGAAGAGCAAATTGAGACAAGTTATATCCTACTGCTATCCAAAGGCCCCTACTTCTCACATGGAGATAAATGAAATGGTAGCTCAAATCTCCATTAAATTTTTTTTAAAGATTTTATTTATTTTTAGAGAGGCAAAGGGAAGGAGAGAGAGAGAGAGAGGGAGAGAAACATAAATGTGCGGTTGCTTCTCAAGTGGCTCCCACTGGGGACCTGGCCTGCAACCCAGGCATGTGCCCTGACTGGGAATCAAACCTGTGACCCTTTGGTTCGCAGCCCACACTCAATCCACTGAGCTACACAAGCCAGGGCTAAAAATATTTTTTAATGGGTGTTCCAAATCATCCTTTTTGTTCTCTTTTGGGATGGTTTGGATATTAGGGATTTATTATGTTTTTATTGTTTCTTGGTAAGTTCCCAGGGAAACAGAGAACTTAGGATGCATGAAGTTTCATCTCTCTTGTTTATTTTTAAAGATTTTATTTATTTATTATTAGAGAGGGGAAGGGAGGGAGAGAGAGAGGGAGAGAAACATCAATGTGGTTGCCTCTTGTGTACCCTGTACTGGGGACCTGGCCTGCAATACAGGCATGTGCCCCAACTGGGAATTGAACCTGCGACCCTTTGGTTTACAGGCTGGAGCTCAGTCCACTGAGCCACACCAGCTAGGGCTCATCTCTCTCATTTAAGGAGCTAATATCTACAATGATGACTCCTTCTCTTATTCTATTATGCCGAAACAAACTTGAAGAAAAGAGCTGACCTCATACACATTAAGGAACTCATTTTTTTAAAAGTGTGCTCTCCCTCTCTTTTTTCGTTCTGTTTTGTTTCCAAAAATAGACTGTTTAAGGGAAACAATAATAATAATGACAACAATAATAATGTACATACATGCCTTATAATCATTATCAACATTTATTTAAAATATATTTTATTGATTATACTATTAAAGTTGTCCCATTCCCCCCTTTATTCCCCTCTGCACTGCACACCCCCTCCCACCCACATTCCCCACCTTTAGTTCATGTCCATGGGTTGTACATATAAGTTCTTTGGCTTCTACATTTCCTATACTATTTCTAACTTCCCCCTGTCTATTTTCTACCTACAGTTTATGCTACTTATTCTCTGTACCTTTTCCCCCTCTCTCCCCCTCCCACATGCCTGCTGATAACCCTCCATGTGATCTCCATTTCTGTGATTCTGTTCCTGTTCTAGTTGTTTGCTTAGGGTTTATTTGTTTGTTTGTTTTTTTAGGTTCAGTTGTTAATAACTGTCAGTTTGTTGTCATTTTACTGTTCATATTTTAGATCTTCTTTTTCTTAGATAAGTCCCTTTAACATTTCATATAATAAGGGCTTCGTGATGAAGAACTCCTTTAACTTGACCTTATCTGGGAAGCATTTTTTCTGCCTTCCATTCTAAATTATAGCTTTGCTGGATAGAGTAATCTTGGATGTAGGTCCTTGCCTTTTATGATTGGGAATACTTCTTTCCAGCCCCTTCTTGCCTGTAAGGTGTCTTTTGAGAAATCAGCTGACAGTCTTATGGGAACTGCTTTGTAGGTAATTGTCTCCTTTTCTCTTGCTGCTTTTAAGATTCTCTCCTTCTCTTTAATCTTGGCTAACCTAATGATGATGTGCCTTGGTGTGTTCTTCCTTGGGTCCAACTTCTTTGGGACTCTCTGAGCTTCCTGGACTTCCTGGATGTCCGTTTCCTTTGCCAGACTGGGAAAGTTATCCTTCATTATGTTTTCAAGTAAGTTTTCAATTTCTTGCTCTTCCTCTTCCCCTCTGGCACCCCTATAATTTGGATGTTGGAACGTTTAAAGATGTCCAGGATGTTCCTAAGCCTCTCCTCATTTTTTTGAATTCTTGTTTCTTCATTCTGTTCTGGTTGGATGTTTCTTTCTTCCTTCGGGTCCACAGCATTGATTTGAGTCCCAGTTTCCTTCCCGTCACTGTTGGTTCCGTGTACATTTTCCTTTATTTCACTTAGTATAGCCTTCATTTTTTCATGTAATTTGTGACCATATTGAACCAATTCGGTGAGCATCCTAATTACCAGTGTTTTGAAATGTGCATCCAATAGGTTGGGTATCTCTTTGTCACTTAGTTGTTTTTTTTCTGGATCTTTGATCTTTTCTTTCATTTGGACCTTTTTTCTTTTTTTTTTTTTTTTTTTTTTTTTTTTTTTTTTTTTTTTTTTTGTTCTTTTTTTTTTTTTTTTTTTTTTTGTCTGAGTACGCCTATTATGTAGTAAGAGGTGTGTTCACCAGGGTGGGGAAACCCATATCACTGCATTGTGATGGGTTGTATGTGGAGGAGGGGGTCTGAGAAGGAAAAATGCCACTTGATCTTCTCTCTGCTGCTTTTCAGTAACTTCCCCTGCTACCCACAAGCAAATTGGGCCCTTCTGGTGCTGATTCCCTGTGGGTGGGCTTCTGTACATTCTAGGGCCCTGTAGGTCTCTCCAACGAACTCTCCTGTGAGGCTGGGAGTTCCTCCCACCATCTCAACCCCCATAGGTGTTTTTAGTCAGAGGTTTGAGGCTTTATTTCTCCACGTTGGAGCCCTGGGTTGCGTGGTCTGTCTCACTCTCCAGTTGTTTTTCCTGGTTTATTTGCTTGCGAATGTGGGACCACCCAGTCCACCAGCCACAGCTATTCCCACCCCTGTCCTCTAGCTGTCCCCTTGCCTGGAGCCCTCTCTGCCCAGCTACCTGTTTCCACCCCTTCTACTGGTCTGGATGAATGTTTCTTCATTAACTCCTTGGTTGTCAGATTTCCATACAGTTTGATTTTTCTGTCAGTTCTGGTTGTTTTTTGTTTTTAAATTTGCTGTTGTCCTTCTTTTGTTTGTGCGAGAAGGCATAGTGTGTCTACCTACGCCTCCATCTTGTCCCAAAGTCCTCAACATCTTCATGTGACTTCATTTTACAGTAGTATTGAAAGCAAAAATTGATTATTCTAAGATGTAATCACTATGGAAATTGATTTTTCTCTTTGTAAAAAAGAAATCTTGGTTTGTGTCACTCATGTTCTGATAAAGTTCTGATTGAAGCCAGGTAACTCCATGAAGGTAGCTATTACTTGAGTTGTTTTTCTTTAATAATAGCAAAGCCTTATTGTCATCCATTTTATGAAGAATTTTGAGCCTCACATCAATCTGGTGAAATGAGCAGGGCAAGGGTATGTTATTGTCCTCAGTGGTAACTTGGACTTAACCCAAGTCTTCTGGCTCTAAATTCAGTGGTCCCCTTCCCAGACTCTATAACATGTGGCCTGACACCTGCATCAACGCACACGTAAATGCCCCAGGTTTCTCCATTGCTCAATTCTGTTTTAGAGCTCATTGTGTTTCAGAGATCCCCGGAGGGCAGAAAACTGGCTAGGGGGGAGTGCCAGTTAATTTTACCCTTCATCTTGTCCTGTTTTCTGCCCTAGTCTATGTCACTTTCTAAATTTCAAAGTCCAGAGGTATTGTGGCCTGTCCACTGTCAAAAGCCAGTCATTCTCTTCCGTGTTTTCCTCGTCCTATAAGAACACCAGTAGGCAGGATTTGGTGAAGACACCTAATTGCCTAAGCATTTGTGGCAAGCAATTTGTTTACATTGTAAGACTAATTTTTATTTTGGAAGTTTCTAAGTATATTGAGATAATTTGTTTTTCGTTCTTTCTAAAAAATAAATAATATTGACAACGTACTTTGTTGTGAATAATGGAATTTTCAGAGCCCGAATGAGATACATAAAGTAGACATTGCTTATTTCTCTTACATGTGACCTTAGGAGAAGATTATATTTAGCTATTGAAAATTCTAGAAACATAAAAGTGTTTTTTCTTAAGCATAATTTTCTCTTTTTCTTTTAAACTAATAAAAATCATGTTATTAAGGCTATCTGTTATATTCAATGTGAAGGAGACTGAGCGTCATGCAGATATTTGGCAATCAGGAATGTGCTGAGAGCTAACTCAGGGCTGTTTTCTATGGGAAAGGAGGGACATAGTCTGGTGTGTCGGAGAGTTACCTCGAGGTACAGCTGCCTTGATCTAGAGAGTGATTTTGATCCCTGGTAGGGAGGTAGGATAACAATGTGGTTAAGAGCTTAGGTTTCAAAGTTAGATATATCAGACTTTCATTCCCAACTCTGTGACTACTACTTGGGTGAGCTTGTGTATAGATTATTCAACTTCTCTGTCTGTTGATACACACATGCACAGCATTTTAAAATTTTTGAATAGGCTATGTGTATCAAAGAATCAAAACAATTCAAGAATCAAAACAATATGAGAAGATATAAAATTAAACATCTTGCTTTTACCACTGTCTTCAGTTACTCCTTCACATTTCAATGAAAGCATGACCACTTACATAACATTTTGGACTTCCTAACATAAGTGTAAATACAAATATATATATTATTATTTTCCTCCCTGTCTTACACTGAAGATAGTATGCCATACTTGCTGATCTAGATGTCTACCATTTTCTTAGAAAATGTGACATAATATACCTTCCCTTCAATATGGAAGGATTTGTATCTTAGGTGGAAATGACACTATGGATTTGGATGCTAGGTATAAAGGAAAATTCAGCTTCCTTCTGGTTCTTGGTCCCAGCTTCCATGTTGTGAGGAAGCCCGAGAAATCCAGGTGGAGAAGACTCATGGTCCCTGGCTCACAGAGCTTCTAGCTGACAGCACGTACTTGCCCGTCATTGTGAAAAACTCAAATTAGAAATGGCTACTCCAGCCCCCAGTCAAGTGACTTCAGCAGGTGTTGCATAGAGTAGCTATGGCCTGTTCTTGCCAAATGATGCCCAAACTGCAGCTTCATTCAAAAAAATTAGTGGTTGTTTATTTTAAGTCAACACGTTTTGGGATGGATCGAACAACATTAGGTGATTAGAATAGAGTTATGATTTATTTTACAATTTCTGTTGACAGACACTTGGATTGTTTCTACTCATTTACTAAACAGACTTGTGATGAGTCACATACTTTATGTATAGTTCTAGAATAAATTACCATAAGTAGGATTTCTGGGCCAAATGATGAAAACATTTTTTAATATTTTTATAGATACTGCCAGTTTGCCTTCTCTGACAGGTCTTTATTAAATTTATAAAGGAGGGGTAAAAACAGAGTTTATTTTATGAGTGTTGTGAGATTATGTGATATCATCTACAGTACAACAGAAGAAGTGCCTGTAATAGTGAGCACTCAATAAATGCTACAAGAAAAAACGACCAAGATAAACTGTCCTTTGAAATTATATTTCAAAAAAAACAGTAGCTGAATAATTGATGCGAAGATTTTGTTACTTTGATTTTTTACTTTGTTTAATGAAAATATAACAGAAAATGTTTTGAGGGAAATTTAGTATATATGCTTTCTATCTTTTAAATCATCCTTCTCACAAAAATAAGACATGGTACTATTTTTCAAAAAGTAGTATTTTCCTTTTGAAAAATTCATTTTTTCTCAAATGAAGTGATCTTATTTTCATCTTGTTTTTAGTTAGTTACTATGTTATTAAATATCATGAAAGTACTAGTAAATCCTTCATAATCTAATGAGCATATATTATAAGGGAATTAAGAGGGGGATGCTGTGAAGAAAATTTCTAGGCATCAATCAAGTCTTTAAGGAAAATTCACATTTAATTGGTGTTGCTAGGCACATTATGTTTTCAACTGAAAAGAGAAAATTTTCAGTAAGGAAAATGTAGAAAGATAATTTAAGTCCAAAAGAATCATTATTACAAAGTTTTTCAAGTATTCTGTTTTGTTTGTTTTTATTTCAGAGTTGTAAAAATATTAATCTGCAAACATAAGGGAGAAAACAAAACTTTATACCAGATTTCATGTTACAGTTTAATCCTGTGCTATATAGATTTCCACCAGACTTTATATTGACCTCCACAGAACTTGTTTTTTTCCTTTTAAATAATGCATCCCTTCATATGGAGCTTTGTAACATCCTAACAATTTTCATGCACATTATATCCTTTGACATTCGGAAGGACACAGAAGGTCAATCCTGTTTTCCATATTTTAAAAGTGGATAAGTAGAGGGTCTAAGAGGTTTTGAGAGAAAACTGACACCAGGTCTGTTTTCCCCAATACAACATATTACACTATGCAATTATTTATGAGCAAATAGACTGGAGACTAAAACTTTGCTGAGGGTAATAACGCCGACGTTCCCCCATCTCACTCCCCCCAGCCCATTTATATGTTCCATCTGGAGGAGGAAGCCAAAGCAATGGATGGTTTGAACTAATTTCTCCAGAGCAGCATTCAGCCACACATGGCCTGCAGGTAACAGTCTGCAGTTCCTCTGTATTTTCCTTCATCATCTTCCTTATTTTTAATACTCTTTTAGGAAGAGTCTCACTTTAGCTCTCCTTGAAATTTCAATCAGTATCCTGATTTTTGATATGAAAATTAGCTTGTTTTTTAATCTTTTGTGTATATTTTGCAAAAAAGCTCCAGACTTTCATTTTAATTAAGATTATAGTCTCTTAACTCTTAACGTATACAAGTGAATTTCCAGGCCTGCTGTTGATTCCAGTCAAGACTGCATCTTCTCCTTTTCTGTTTTGAGTTCTGACTTCTAAGCACATGTTTCTTTTTAATTCTCCCTCTTTTTTCCTATTATATAGGTAATCATTGTGGTGGATTAAAACAATAAAACAATACATAAAAGGAATGATGAGATCATTTGTCATTCTTATTCCCTTTTCCTACTCCCAATTATTCACCTATTACCCTATGCAGAGATAGGTAGGGTTAGCAGTTTGATGTGCATCCTTAGAGTCAATTTCTATGTATTTTTGTTCACATTGACATATGAATGCATAACTGTCTCCTTCGACAAATTATGTAATATATTCATCATTCTGCAACTTTCTATTTTCATTAAAATCTGTGTGTTGGCACTGTTTTTAGAGCATTACAAGTGTTTCTGATATTTTATAATGGTTGTAATAACTTATATCTCAGATAGTATATATGCTTATAAGTAGTAAAAATCCTGAAACAGTTTAAACACTATTTGTCCTGAAATTCAATAAACAATAAACAAGGAACAATAAAAGTCATTTCATGGTGGGTAGGGTTGGGAGGCCGTTTGATTCACAATCATGCATGTTTATTAGCCTAGGCCGCTAAAAGTAGGAGATTCTATATTCCATAGCATGGATATGTTACTTAGCCCCTCACCTGTTGATGGATATTAAGGACGTTTCAAGGTTTCCACAGCTGTTAACGATGCTACAGTGAATATTTTAAATTAAATCTTTGTGCTAATGTACACGTATTTCTGAAACCCTTTCTATAAGTGATGGTCAGACTTTGAAAGATATATTTCTTTTTAATTTCATAGTTAGCAAATAGTACAATTAAATCAGAACTATGTGAATCCAGCTAAGCTATGGTTATAGAAAACGATAAAGATACCACTCAGGTTTCAACCTATTGAAAGGGTCATGCCAATTTCCCAACCCGCCAGAATGCTCATCACTAAGTCAGGCCAGTTTTCTGACCTGCTGGACTGCCCATGACTCAGTTATCCCAACTCTCTTGATAGCTTGAGGCTTAATGGAAACTCTCTCCCCACTCCCACAATAGACACCTGATGGCAGCCAAAAGGGCTGGTGGTCAGACTGACCTTCCTGTACTTGGGAAAAACCCGGCCCTTGACCTAACCCACTGTGTCCTGACTCCTGTCCTGAAACCCTGAGGCAACTACCCAGAAGAACAAAAGACTAAGCTCTTCCTTATCCCCCAACAATCCCTCTGCTTTCTCTTTTAAAAATCCCATTCTTGCCTCCTCCAGGGGCTGCAGTTGGTCCAGACTCAGCGTGTGTAAGCCCAGCATTGAATAAAGGACTTGGATCAGGTCATCGGGCTCTTCCTGCTTCTATCTCTCACATATTCCTAACACCCATTTAACATTGTATACGGGTAGCTTTTATCGCAAGCTAACAGGTGGAGCGGGCCATTTTTGCTAATGTTTTGTGCAAATGGCAACATTCAGTAAAATTACGATAACTTTAGTTTTACATATTTTTTTCCAATGAAACTTTTTGTGATTTACTATAAAATGTATACTGAATTATTTTTATTAAATTTTAAACAGACAAATACTGGAAAAATCACTGGAAATTGAAATAAAAGTAATAAAATATGTAAAAATTCTGATTTATTGAAAATATTTTGAAAAAAGTACATAAAATGTGTAAAAAAAGAAAGAATGAAGTTTTCTTTCTTAAACTTCATTGTAAAAAAAGAAGAATGAAGTTTTAGTAGTGTTTTTTGTTGTATTAATCATACATAAAAAAAGAAAGAAGTTTTAGTAGTGTTTTTTTGTATGATAATCGTTAAAACAGACATACATAATTCACCATTGTCTGTGTTAAAGAGACCCAAATTTTGTCCTTTGGAATTCGTATATCTGCATGTTAGCATCCCTTTAGAGCAATAAAAAAGTATAAAAATAAACGTTTTTATCCATTACCTGCATTCTACCACTAGTCTACAAAATGCATATTTATACGTGTCCCGCACTCCACCACCAGTCAACGTGAGACATATGAGTACGTTTCCCGACTACAATGTGTTTTAATACATTTAGCAACAATGTTTGAATATCCTTTTATAAATAACAGAAGGTTACCTTGGTTTGAAGACAAAATATAGTATATTTTTTCGTGGTTATGTGAAAAAATCTTAAAGCTACTTTACTCAAAATAAAATGAAATTTAATTGAAGTGAATTAAATGAGACTAAGTCTGAAAACTTTAATGAACATATTGGATGCATCCAAATATTGCCATGTTTTATAATATTTAAGAAAATCTTTGATTTGTTATTATTTTGGTGTTCATTCATATTCTGGATACTGTTTATCTGAAAATTTTAGGGAAAAGGTATTCTGAACCTGCTTAACAGAAACTAGTGGTTAAAGGAAGATACCTTTGTATACCCAAATACCAAGTAAATTCCTCAGTAATTCTAAACCAGTGAGAAGGAAAGCATTTATCTAGTTTTTTGAAAACTTTCTCCTGAGAATACAGCTTAAATGGCCTAGATAATACTCTAATTGAATTAATATAAATCTTATATTCCTCCTCACTCTAAATAAATAAAATCACACACACATAGAGTCTAATTACTTGCTCAGAAACCCAAGACATTTATGGCTGAGCATGAAGATGAGTTTTCTGATGCTTACTATGCCTGTTTTTAGAACTTTTAACTTAAAAAAATTAAGAAATACTATGTATCTATTTTAGCAAAGTCTCATAAATGCGGGCATTGTCTGAAAACAATGTATCTTCTCTGCTTTATTGGATCAGAAACTTTGTGAATTCAGTAAGAAGTAATAAGATTTGCAACAAATCTTACAAAAATTATCTATAAATCAAAAAATAAAAATAGTTTTAGTGCATTTCAGGCTCTCCACACTCTCTGTTATATGCTTCACACTATGTGATGGTTAATTTTATGCATCAACTTCACTGGGCTAAGGGATGCCATATAGCTGGTAAAACATCTCTCAGTGTGTCTGTCTTTAGAAGAGATTATCATTTGAATCAGTAGACTAAAGTTGAAGATCACTTTCACCAATGTAGGTGGGCATCATTCAGTTCACTGAGGGACTGAATAGAACTAAAAGGAAGAGGAAAGGGGTGGGGGTTTATCTGTCTCTGCTTGACCTGAGACATCTGTCTTCTGCCATCAACAACTGTGCTCCTGGTTCTTGGCCTTTCAATTTCAGACCTGGACTTACATACACCATTCCCCTCTGATTCTCAGGCCTTCAGACTCACACTGAATCACACCGCTTGCTTTCCTGGTTCTCCAGCCCGCAGATGGCAGATTGTGGGACTTGTCAACCTCCACAGCCTCAGAAACCAATTGCTATAATGAATCTCCACTTCTGTAGAGAGCCCTGACCAACACACTATACCACATTTACTTTCTACAACAGTTCCACAAAGTAACAAAGATTAACCCCATTTTTAGATAAGAAACTGAGCCCCAACAAAGTTAAACAATTTCCTTAGGGTTACATAAAAACACAGAAGGAAAACAACTAGAATGTTAGTTTTTTTAAGGGCATAAACTCAGTCTTTTTCATAGTTGCCTCTCTGATGGGTTCATAGTAGATCTGAATAAGTACTTGTTGATGATTCTAACCTTTATTATTTCGAGCCAGGACATGGACTATGATGCTGCATCAATGCCTTCATTTAAAAAGAGAGTGTAGATCTTTTCAGTGACTAGAATAGCCACCCATTTACAATTTCGTGATGCCAAAGTAATAATTATGAAATCGACGGATAAATGATGTTGACATAGACTTCATTTAGGTCAATAGGAAGACAACAGAATTTTATGTCTTGTAGTATATCTCTTGTAGCAAAATAACCCTTAAAATCCTTATTTTCTAACATATTTTTTATCCATTGCTATGAGAATGATTATTTCATGCCAATCATAATATTATAATTTTCTTTAACATTTATTATAATTTAGTCATATATTTTGGAGGATTTACATAGAATTTTGCTTTATAAAAATTTCGAGTATATTTAAATGTGGAGAGGATACAGAATAGTCTGGATTTAACATTTATCAAGATTTTGACAAATTTATTTATTAGTCCTCTTTTCTTCAAATATATTAAAGCAAATCTCAGACTTTCTAGCATTTTATCAAATACTTTATTAAATTTAAGAGACATCCTGAAGGCCTGTTGCTTAGAAGAACAGGTCAGAGCTGATCTGAGAACTGATTAGAAGATCAGTTGCTTGGAATTATTCTGAGTCATTTTACTTTTCTGACCCCTGTCACCGTCTTCTGTGTGTAACTTCTATAGTTGTCAATGTAATAGTCTTACATCACGGTCACAAGTGACCCCCGAGCCCTAGCAGGTTAGAAATTGCTTCTTTGTTTTAAAACAGTCAATAGATTTATTGGCAAAGAGATTGTGCAGTTACAAAGAGAAAACGTAAAAGACACAAGAGTATGTGAGTGTGGCAGATGAGTACAGCAGAAATTTTCATTAGTTCAATATGGATAATCCTTACATAGTATTTTACTATTGGGATGACACTCGAGTGCAAGAAGCACAACAGCGAGTGCATCCGGGGAAGAACAAGAGGCGGACAGGCGGAGGAAGGTGTTGTTGTGAGGGCAATGGGCCCGAAGCAGGGTCACAGCTCTCAGAGAGAACAATGGCTGACAGTGAGAATGTGAAGTATCTGCATGATGCGTGTGGAGTTAGGTGTGTGAAAACTTTCGTGTTTCCACAGATGATTTGAACCTATTCAAGCAACTCATTTGTTTCTGAAATCCTCCTTAGACTCTCTCCTACACGTAATCTGAACTCTGGGCAAATCCAACAAACTCTGGTTACTAAGTCCCAGTGTTATGACTGGTATCCTGGAAACAGCTTTTCCGTAAGTGATTTGTGATGAAAGGATGCCTGCCTTAGGATACGGGTCTGTTAGCATCCCCAGATACTGAACAGAGAGGAAGGGGGTGGTAATAACGTGGTACTCCAGGAGAAATGCCATGAACTTGTTGTCCTTTGGGAAGGGGTGGGGTGTACACTCATTTTGTCTTATATCTCTATGAACAAGTAAAAGTAAATGGCCCTTTGTTTAAGTAAGCATTTACAGATATTCTTCATCTGGAAAAAATAGATTCTATCTATCTCATAATGTATTTATTAGGATTAAATGAATTTATAGTATGTAAAATGTTTAGAAAGGTATCTGGTTCATGGTAAGCACTCAATATTTATATTAACCATCATTATTATTACCATAGATGGAAAATACTTTAGATATAAAAAGCAGTCACCATAATTTATTCTTTATTTTATGAAATGTTTTGTTAATTTTAGGCTGTGTGTTATGAGTAGGGTTGCAGAGATGAATGATAAAGTTGCTATCCTGAGGTCAAATATGGGGATACTGGATAGGTTAAAAACTCTTAAAATGAGATAATAAATGTAAAATTACAAATATGTACAGGATCTTTGAATGCAACGATGGTGGCTGGACTGATACTTATAAAGAGTGGTGGTTATACTCAGGCCGGTTGCTTAGAATGATTCTGCCTTTTTTTTTTTCCCTGTCCGTGAAAAGGAATGGTTTAAATCTAACGTAATTGAATATTATAGGATTTTTCATTAAAATTGATTTTGCTGATTTTTCTTAAGGTTGACTATAAAAAATGAAAGAAATTATATCAGTGTACACTTGTAAATTTAGTAATTCCCTTATGCGTGGTAAAATGACCTGAGTGATAGGGATCTCTCACTTCACACAATGTGAAGTGCATTTTGTTTTGATCACTGGCTCCTGAGAAGCTTTCTGCTGAGGCAGTAGGGATGCTTTGTTTTCATTCCCCTTTGTTTCTGTTTTAGTCAGGAACAGGATGGCTGAGACTTCACATCTCTACCCCACACAGTTAAAATGTCAAGGTGACTTGTGTGCTTATTTTCAATTCCATTTTCTCCTCCTCATTCACCTTGACAGCAAATGTTGAATTCTCTATTCTTTTTTATAACAGCTTTATTGAAGTATAATTGATATAGGAAGAGCTATGCCTATTTAATGTAGACAATTTGGTGAAGTTTGGAAATATGTAATGACAAAGGTATGAAGAAGATTCAATGAAAAAATACATATATTCTCATACACACAAACACATATGCATACACATATATGATAAGATTACCTTAAGGATTAAATTCACAATGTCTATAAAACATTGAGTACCATCTCTGCCAGTACAAACTGAATAAAAGCTAGCTTTAATTATTGCACATGTTATGCCTGAAAATAGCTAGGGTGAACAAGAAAAAGGACAAAGAATAATAGGGTAGAATATTGTTAAGAAAGTTATCCGTATCTATTTTGCTGACAGTTTCGACATGAATATATATTGAATTTTATCAAATGTATTTTCTGCATCAATTGATATAACCATCTGACTTTTCTTTTGTAGACTGATAATATAGTATATTGCATTGAATGCTTTTCAACTATTATACCAGCCTTGCATTCTTTGGAAAAAAACCCACTTGTTTGAGATGTATATATTTTTTATAGTTACAGTGCTGATTTTGATTTGGTTCTATATTTTTGAGAATTTTTGAGTCTATACTCTTGAGAGATGTTGTTCTATAGTATTCATATATCGTGATGTCTTTGCCTAATTTTGGTGTTGGATTTATTCTAGTATCTGATTTATGCTAGCCTCATAAAATGAGTTGAGAATTGTTAATACATCTTCTGTGGTTTTCTCAAAGATATTGTTTAAATTTGGCCTTATTTCTTAAATGTTTATTAGAATTCATCAGAGAAACCATCTAGACATGGAATTTTTCTTGTTGGAAAGTTTTCAACTAGGAAATTAATTTCTTTAATTCATAATAAGATACATCAAGTTATTTATTTCTTTATCAATGAGATACAGTAGTTTGGGCTATTTTATATACATAAGTTGTCAAATTTATGGACACAGCATTCATAGTATTCCCTTATTATTACTTTTATATAAAAATTGTCTATAATGATGTCTCTTCTATCACTTCTTATTGATAACTCGTGTTTTTCTTTTTTCCTCATAAGTTTTGTTACAGGATGAATGATTTTATGGATTTATTAAAAATATCTTTCATTTCATTGGTTTTTCTCTATTGATTTGTTTTTAATTTCATTGATTCAAATTCATTTATTTATTTTCATATTTTGTCTTGCTTTGGATTTTGTTTGGTATTCTTTATCTTATTTCTTAAGGTGAATTTTACATTATTGATTGAAACCCTTCTTTTTACATAATGTATGTATTTAATGCAATATATTTCCTCCTTATAGAGAACTGTTCTGCATATCGTGGGAATTGTAGCTCAACTCTCACTTTGGAGAAAACTCAGTGGGACACAGGATTTGGCAAGCAGGCCCCATGTACGTGGACAGGTTTTCCCGTGAGTAAAACATCCTTGTGGGTACCTACATTTTTCCTAGAGCTAAAGCTTGTGCTAGCTAAAACTCTCTTACCCTGGATTAAAGCAACAAATGTTGATTGCATATCTTCGAAGTAGCTTTCTGAAAGTCTGTGCTAAACCTCTCACGTCCAGCACAATCCCTTTTCCCTTTACTTTTGCAAATATCCTTCTTTGATGTCCTCTCCTTTGTTGTCTATCACCTACAGTGAACCTGTACACAGTCAATAAGGACCTGTGCATAGTAAATGAAAACCACCCTCAATGTAATGTGCCCAGAAAAGCAATAAAAGCCTATCCAGGCAGTGCCCGTGCTCTCTGACCCACTCCTGGGCCCTCTCTCTCTGGCCGCTCTCAGGTCCTTTTTCTCTGGCCCTCTCTCACTTAGACAGCAGCCATGCCGGCCCTTTTTCTCCACAGGACTTCTGTAGTCCGTGTGCATTTATTTACATCGGCCACAGCATATGGATTCTGCGGGACAGGATCCGCGACACCTCCTAAACTCTGTATTAGCTATATCCCATATATTCTTTTATCCTCACCTGAAGAGATTTTTTTCATTGCTTTTAGAGAGAGAGAAGGGGAGAGAGAGAGAGTGGGGGAGGCAGAGAGAAAGAGAGGGAGTCACATCAATGTGAGAGAGAAACATTGATTGGCTGCCTTCTCATATGCACCCCAACCAAGGATTGAATAACCTGTAATCTGGCTACGTGCCCTGATCAGGAAGCAAACCCATGGCCTTTTGGTCTATGGGACATTGTCTCTCTGGCCAGGGCTATATCCCATATATTTTTGTATGTTGTGTTTTCATTTTCCTTTAGTTCAAAATATTTTGTTATTTCTCTTAAAAATTCTTTTTAAACACATGAAATATATAGAAGTCTGTGTTTAACTTATGGTTACTTGAGAATTTTCCATATATCTTTCTGCATTTTACCTCTAGTTTAATTCTGTCATGGTCAGACAACATACTCTGCATGTTTCCTATTTTTTTATATCAGTTAAATTTTATTTAATGGCCTAGAAAATGGTCTATGTTAGTAAATGTTTCATGTTCCATGAAATGAACATCTGTATTCAGCAGTTTTTGAAGTTCAAATGTCAATTACGTAAGATTGGTTGATAGTCTCATTTAGATCTTGTCCTATACCTTTGCTGATTTGTTCTCTACGTTTTCTGTTAATTACCAGAAGATGAGTGTTGAGAAGTTCTTTCGTATAGCTGTCCCTTGGCTGTCTCCCATTTATGACTTCTGAATCTGTGTCTTATGCATTTTGAATATGTTTCTTATGTGCATCTATTTATGATTATTGTATTTTCTTTTATTAGTTTTATTTTTTCAATTACAGTTACACCCAACATTATTTTATATTAGTTTCAGGTGTACAACATAGTGGTTAGACAATCATATACTTTACAAAGTGGTTGTTCTGGTATTTCAAATACTTCCCTGGCACTATAGATAGTATATAATATTATCGACCATATTCCCTATGCTGTACTTTACAACTCATGACTATTTTGTAAATTCAATTTGTACTTCTTAATCCCTTCACCTTTTTCACCAAGTGCATCTACCACCCCCACAACTCCTTTCTACTCTGGCAACAACCAGTCTGATCTCTATACTATGAGTCTGTTTCTATTTTGTTTGTTCATTTATTTTGCTTTTTATTTCTACATATAAGTGAAATTGTGTAGTATTTGTCTTTCTCTGACTGACTTATTTCACATAGCAGAATTCCCTCTAGCCCTTCAGTGATGTCACAAATGGTAAGATTTCATTCTCTTCCATTGTTGTGCAATATTCCATTCTATATATAAGTATCAACACTTTTCATCCACTCACCTATTGATGGCACTTGGGCTGCTTCCACATCCTGGCTATTGTAAATAACACTGCCATGAACATAAGGTACATATTCTTTGGATATATACCCAGAAGCAGAATTGCTGGGTCATAAGGCTGTTTCATTTTTAATTTTCAGGAAATTCCATACTGTTTTCCATAGCGGCTGCATTAGTGTACATTCCCACCAACAGTGTGTGAGGATTTTTTTTTATTTGTTTGTTTGTTTTTTGCTTACTGCTTTGATTTTATTAGTTATAATTGATCTGTTTGGATTTTCTGTTTCCTCAAAATGCAGTCTTAGAAAATTGTGTGTTTCTTGAAAATTATCTACTTCTTCCAGATTGTCCAATTTGTTGGCATATAGTTAGTTATTCACAATGTTTTCTTATAATCTTTTACATTCCTGTGGTTTCAGTCATTCCTTCTTCTCCATTTCTGACTTTCTTTGTTTGGGTCCTCTTGCTTGTTTTCTTGATGAGTCTGCATAAAAGTGTATCAATTTTGTTTATCTTTTCAAAGAACCAGCTCTCAGTTTCATTTATCTTTCTTATTTTTTTAGATTCTATTTCATTTATTTTCCTCTGATCTTTATTATTTCCTTCCTCTACTCACTTTGGGCCTTGTTTGTTCTTTTTCTATTTCCTTCAAGTGTAAGGTTACATAGTTTATTTGAGATTTTTCTTTTTTCTTAAAGTAGGCCTGTATTGCTGTGTTTTCCATTTAGGACTCCTCTCACTGTGTCTGATAGATTTGGGGTTATCGTGCTTCCATTTTCATTTGTCTCAAAATATCTTTGATTCATTCTTGATCTCATTGTTAACCAATTCATTGTTTAGTAGTATGTTATTTAGCCTCCATATGCTTTTGTGTTTTTTCGTGAATGATTTCTAGTTTCATACCATTGTGGTCAGAGAAGAAGCTTGATATGATTTCAATCTTCTTAAATTTATTGAGACATTTTTGCATCCTAACGTGGTCTATCCTAGAAATATTCCATGTACACTTGAACAGAACTTATACTTTGCTGCTTTGCAGTCTGAAAATATCAATTAAATTCATCTGTTCTAGCATGTCACTGTTTTGTTGTTGATTTTCAGTCTAGAAGATCTATCCATTGATGTCAATGGGGTATTCAAGTCCTGGGCTATGACTGACTGATTGACAATCTCTCCTTTCTTGTCCATCACTATTTTCTTTATTTTTCAAAGTATGTTTTATTGATTATGCTGTTACAGTTGTCACAATATTTTCACTGTTGCCCTCCTCTGCTTGGTACCCCTCTTCTCTCCAGCAATCACCCCTTTAGTTCATGTCCATGGGTCATACATATAAGTTCTTTTGCTTCTCCATTTCCCATACTATTCTTAACATCCTGCTATCTATTTTGTACCTATAAATTATTCTTCTTAATCCCTGTATCTTTTCCCTCATTCTCCCCCTTGACCCTACCAGCTGACAACCCTCCAAATGATCTCCATATCTGTGATTCTGTTCCTGTTCTAGTTGTTTGCTTAGTTTGTTTTTTGTTTTTGTTTTTTAGATTTAGTTGTTGATAGTTGAGTTTGTTGTCATTTTACTCCTCACCATTTTGATCTTCTTTTTCTTAAATAAGTCCCTTTAACATTTCATATAATAAGGGCTGGGTGATGATGAACTCCTTTAACTTGACCTTATCTGGGAAGCACTTTATCTGCCCTTCCATTCTAATGATAGCTTTGCTTGGTAGAGTAGACTTGCTTGTAGGTCCTTGCTTTTCATCACTTTGAATATTTTGTGCCAATCTACTCTAGCCTCAGATGTTTCTGTTGAGAAATCAGCCAACAGTCTTATGGAAGCTCTTTTGTAGGAAACTATTTATCTATATTTCTGATATCCCCTGAGTTTTCCCTGATCTCCTCCAGAGTCTTCCAAGAAAGGCTAAAAGGCAGGCCCACATTGGCTGCAGCCACAGACTTCTCTGCATGGTGTAAGCTTGGGAGTGCAGGGCCATAGTGAGTCAGGGGGTGGAGCTAGCCAATCTACCCCATCAGATGTGTGTGGAGGGCAGTGCTGGCTGGTTTCATGGGGGGCAGGGAATGGCCCTTGCCCCAGTGCCACAAATTCAGCCTGTCCCTGTGTGTTTTTGACACACCCCTAAGTCAACCTAGACCTCCTCAAGTGCCTCCTAAGAAATACTGCAGTCGGCCCTGGCTGCCCACAGCTTAGATGATTTCTCAGCAGGACAGGAGCTTGTCAGGGCAGGACCACAGGTATTCAAGAGGATGGGGTCCAGTGGATCTCCCCAGGCCAATGCCCTATGGAGAGAAGTGCTGGTTTCTGATGAGATGACATCTGTGGGTGGTACGGGAGAGGAGCTCAGCACAGGGACAACAGTGGATGTCCTTCTAAGCCCTCTCCCTGAAGCCACACAACCCAGTCTGCCCCTATATGACTCCAATCCACTCTGAGACTCTGTCCTTCTGTTGGAGCCCAGAGTGAGTGCCCACAGATGAGATTTTGTGTGCCAACCCTTTAAGAGGGTGTCTGGGTTTTTAGCAGATTCCCCCCTCTCCCTGTCCCATAGATCCCTACTGATTTTCATACCCCGATGTTATGTGGGCTCCTCTTTCCAGTTCTGGTTCTCCAAACTGGGGGACCCTAGTGTGAGCTTAAGGCTGCTTGCTCTTCAGTGAAACCTTTGCCACTAAGATATCCCTCTGGATTCTCAAGCACTACATGGGGGCACAGGGCCTAACTTTTTTGCGTCTCCGCCATCCTTACCAGTTTTAATGTGCCTTCTTCTGTAAATCCTTAACTATAAGAATTCTGTTTAGCTTCAGTTGGTTATTAAGGTTGATTGTCCTATAATTTGTAATTCCAGTTTGGTCCTGGGAGGAGGTGAGTTTAACTTCCACCAACTCCATTCCCATCTTGGATCCTCTGATTGTTGAGTCTTCTTTGTGCATCAATCTAAGAACATGGTATTTCTCTCAGAGATCCAACCATCCTTACTGCCCCACAGTTCTGCCTGAAAGAGGAGATTCCCTTGGGGGTAAAGCAGTGAAAGAAAAGATAGAGAGAGGAAAAAAATCAAGAATTATTTTTACACTTTTCTGGCCACAGGAGCCTCTTTTTGTGAATTTCCTTTCGGAGTTTTAGGTACCTGTGCCACCCGCCACCATAATGGAGTTGCCTTTGGGGCACTGCACAAGGAAAAAAACGGGGACTTCCTCTCACACACTCTGGCTCACAGGGACATCTTTTCCTGATCATTTGGCCATAAAGTTAACATTTCTCTTTGGATTTTGGCTGCTTATGCCCTGTTTGAGGTTAAAGCTGAGATAAAAGAGGGAAACAAATACCCGGAAACTTAGTCCTGTTATAGATTGCCCCTCCTTAATCTGCCTGCTATTGTTAACTTTTCAGAGTTCTCAGGGGTTTCCTTTTCATATTTTGTCCAGAGATTTCAGTTGTAATCATAGGGGAGACAAATCAGTGAAGTGGATTTATTATCTCTTGACAGCATTGTAATTCAAGTAATCTTGCTTCAGGATGGTAAAATGAGAATTCAGACATTAGTATAGGTAATTCTGAAGTCCTTTTCCTAATCTCTCATTTCACATCTTACATATATAAGAGAACCTTTACTTTTAAGTATTTTATGCAAAATGAAAAGATTTGTTAACTGTTATTTCTATGTGTTACCTTGAGATAATTGAAAACAGAACAAGAACTAGAGAAAAAGAACTGTAAATAGTAAGAAAAAGAAAGAGAAAAGGAAATAAATAAGATTAAATGATAGGTGGTGTGAGTTAGCTTCCATCATTTAAAATATGCACTTGTCATATGTCTTGGCTAGGGTTCAGGCATGAAAGATATTTATCCATGGAGAGGAAGTAAAAAGAGTTCAATAAAGGCACTATTTCCAAAGGGGCAGGCAGGGCAAGGAAGGGAACAAGGGATGCTGAAACACAAAGGGAATCCTCGCAGTTAAAAGGTGTTTCTCTCCCTGAACTTGAAGTGACAAGGGAAGGAACAGCTGTTACAACCCACAGCAGCACAGGTTGTGTAGAAAGCGATGTCATTTTGTTGGAATTAGCGGCTGTATGTAGGGGAATGCAGCCACTGCTGTGTATTTGTCAGGGAGGAATTCAGCAGTAAATATTCTGTCTCTTGTCTCCTCCTTACCTCTTATCTCCTGCTAATGTCTCTTATCTGAACTCAGAAAGATGCCAGACTGAGAGACCCTGGTTGAAGCAGTTCATAGATGCCATCTCTCACACTCAGAATAGGTTGGAGAAGAGCAGAAAGTGGCTGTTGAGGGCGAATGGAGACTATCTATTTCTTTTGACCATCGTTAACTAACAATGGGAAAACACAGTTGTCTCATTACAGAATACCACTACGGTCTTAACCTTACCTTTTACTTAAATTATTAGGGTTGCCTGTGTTAATTAGGTATAATAAAAGAAACAAAAGGGCAAAATAAATAATTTACATGAAAAACAGTTGATCTTATGTAGCTGATCTCAAGGCCTAAGTTGATAAATAGCTCACTTTTCCATGACCCTGTTGGGTTTTCCTTACCCTCTAGCAGGGTTTTGACTAGTTGGATTTTTAATTTGGTGGGATGATTGAAACTTTTACTTCTAGAATATATAACTCACTGAGAGGTGGAGATGGACTTTGTGACAGGAGTCCCCCCATCTTCCAGAAGAGGGGCCCTGAGATGCGAGTCCCCCATCTTCCAGGAGATAGGGTTTGAGATGTGAGTCCCATCTTTTAGATGGCCAGCATCTGCAAACAAACCACTTCCCTTTACATCAGCACCCGCCTCTCTAAGTATTGGCTATTGTAGCAGTGGGCAGCCAGACCTGCTTCCAGTTTCTCTAGGATTCTTACACAGACGTGCTGTTCATCTACAAGCTGCATACTAGTCAGAGTCAGCACTGACAGAAACAGTGTCGAAAGAATGGTGGGGTGGGTTACAATTTCCCACCATTATAATTTTCCACTGTTACAAATCTCCAATGTCAAATTTTCTTTCATTTCTGTTGAAGTTAGAAGGTTTTTGCCAAAACATTTCAGAAAACTAGAAAAATTCAGGATCCAGTCTAGTTCATAGGTGAAAAAATAAAATTTTACAGAAAATTCACTGAATTACCATCTAATTTCCACAACTGTGTATAATAGATTCTATTGAAACACTTTTTTTCTCCCCAGATTATCCTAATTTTTATCAAAAAGCCAAATCAAGACCAATTCATGTACCGTATTAAGTCCAGTTTTAGTTCAGCCTGATAATTTGCATGAACACAACAAGAATAACGACTGATCACATATACTTTCTTAAATCTACTTTTCTGGAATGTTACAAGGAATTTTTAGATTGAATTTAGCCTCTCAGGGTGAAGAAGTCAAGTCACATAGTTGCCATAAGGCTTTGCCTGCAGTGCCTGCAGATTTGGGTAAACTCCTCAAGTTCTTGAGGTCTCCAAAATCTCTTGAGGTTCTTTCTTTGCCATCTCCCAGGAAAGCAACTTTTGCTCATTTCCTGGAAAGACTGCCATGAGCCACACGAATAAACAAGTTACCAGGCCATTTTTCCAAGGAGCTTTTATCAACTCCAAAGTCAGTCTTTATTCTTTAAAGCTTTTTGCTGACTTGCAGAGTCTAGGCATGCCTCTTTCAGACATGACATTCTAGTCAAAGTCTTGGTTCTTGGTTAGTGGATTTATAATTAGAAACTGGAAGAAATCAGATTTATATTGAATTTATGCAAATAAACATATTGGCATGAAAATAATACTTATTAAAAGTTCCTAAATTTGGGAGGGATCAGGTAGGGAGAAAAATAAAAATGCTTCAATATTGTTAAAATTTACCAAATTACTCTAAGAAAACAAACAAGTATTTAAAAGTCAGTGATATTTTGAACAAAGTCACAAGAACAATGATTATCCTCAGTTCATTCAGTCCCGCAGTCAATTCCTATTTATCCCTATTATCCACCAGCATCTTTTGAATTCAGTCATTCCCAAGTGTCCCACAAGTCCCCATATATTTCAAAGGTATAATCTGAAAATTTATTCTGAGAAAAATATTTTAGAATAAGTCAGAAGATGTAACATTTTTTAAATGCATCAGAGTAAATTAATTACTGTCTCTAAATGACCAAAAAAAAAAAAAACAAAACAACAACTTAGAATGACATGGTTATAGACCTCATTACAATGCAATTGACAAAGGAATTTGCTTTTTTTTCTTTTTGGCACCAACATTTTAAGATGAGACAGAACTAAAAATGAAAGTACATCAGGCTAAAAAATCAGTTAATTTGTCCCCACTGTCCTTTGTATCTGGGGTTTCTGTTGGGAAATAACAACTGGTTTTGGAAAATCAAAGGGAGCCTCTGGCTTTTGCATTTGTCATTAAAATTATCATACTGCTTTACCATCTATGTGTCTTTCCTAGTTTTCCCATTCACTTTCTTGAGTTACCATATTTTTCAATGTCAAATGTGCAAGTTTTTGCCCGCATTTTTTGAGGGAAAAGTAAGGATGTGCATTATACATGGGTATAATGATTACATATCATGGGTATGATAATGGGTATAATAATCCCATATATAATGCACACAAAAATGTGCATGCGCATTATACACAGCAAAATACCATACCTACTCCAAACGTCCTTCCGTCCTGTAATATGAATATCTCTTTCCTTAATCCTTTCTCACCTTTTTTACTTCCTCAATTCCTTCACTTTTTGCTCCTTCCATCCACACAATCCTTCTTCAACTTGCACACACCTTCTTTGACTTACTTACACAGACCCTCTTCGACTTAACAGAACCTCTGCAACTTTCCTAGTCCCTTTTAGTTTGCCCTTTCAACTCACCCACAAATAACTAGCCCACTTTCAATTCCATAATTTACACCTTTCGTTGCCAAAACCATATATTTTCCCTGGGGTGCTTGAAGGTCAGGGTCTGTATTTTTTGAAGTTAGTTCCTAGGATTCTTATACAGGCATGCTGCTCATCTACAAGCTGCCTATTAATAGAGTCAGTGCTGACAAAAACCACGTCAAAAGAATGTTGGCAGTGGTTACAATTTTCCACTGTTACAATAATATGAAACAAATTAAGCTGGATTTTTCCTTTCAATCAATCTCATGAAGAATACATCTTATAAATCTTTGTTTAAATATATAATGTTTCTAGTATTAATATAAAGCAAAATCTTCAAAACTGGAATTTGGGCATGAAAGCATTTTCAGTAGAAAAAGAATGGCTCTAAGCAAAGCCAAGGAGACAGCCCTTAAATGTGACTTATTCATATTCTTATATGTCAGAGGAAAGTGTTATTTGGCTTCATTTTAAAATCTAGCTCAAGGCAAAGTTGAGAACCACCTGTAGTTTATAACTTTAGTCTCAGATTTTCTTAATCTTACCATATTATCCTACAAATGGCACTTATCCAAAACTAAAAAATGAAAAAAAAAAAAAACAAAGCTTATCTTTGTATCACATATTTTATAAAGTTCTTGAGAAAATTAGTAACAAACATTATAATAGTGGGTGTTAAGTAATGTCCATATACTTATTAAACTCAAATTAGTAAAATGATTATAATAATTTATGTTAATGAAAATTAAAAGTGGGAGAGAAGGAATCTAAATAGAAGCTTGGTAGACTGCAAAATCCATACCTGCTGAGAGACTAGTTAAAGCATTGATTTATAAAATTCATAAATTATTAGAAGTGAGAGAAAATGTAATTTAGAGAGACGTGGTACTCACCCCACACCATCAAGTACTGAACAGGAAAGAAGTTTCCCTACTGGCAACGAACTGCATTTTCTTTGGAGAGAAACACAAAGGCAGTCCCTATGGAGGAGTGTTGACATCAAATAATAATTTCCATGTATAACATCTTTTTTTTACCTAAAGAACTCAGCACATTTTCTCAATAGTTTTTAGAACATGCTTGTAATTTGATTACTGAATTGTAATCTTTCTGTTGCAGAGAAATTGAAGCAGAGAGATATTGACAGGTTAATAACTACTGCTGAGGTGGTTTAAACAGGGTGAATTACTGACACGCTCTTTTCTTGCTGCCTGAACAATAAGGAACCCTTCAGAAAATTAGAATCTGCTGATTCTAGAGTCCCTGTTCATGATGGCAGCTTTAGAAAGTCATATTTGTATTATACAATCTCCTCTCCTCTTACATTCAGCCATATCTGATCGGGTCACCAGTAGGTACTAGGCATAATTAAACTTTGGTGGCTTGGTCAAACGGGAATGATCTCTAATACTTTTTGAGGAAATAATTAAAATCGAGAAATTAGAAGTAAAAGCAGAACTCAGGAAACATGTAGTGTATCTGTGGTACTTCATAGTATTTGTAGGAACAATTAAAATAGACTTCTCAAATATTTAGAAATAAAATACATTTCTAATTCATTTTAATATTTTTATAATTAAACATTACTTAGGACATTCAAACATGTATAACAAGGTAACAAGGATCTGAGATTTTACTCAATTACAAGAAAACTAATCAGGCTGACAGTTTCATAGATGCTGGTTGGAGACACAAGATTCCTGGTTCAGAGATAAAAGGCCATTCATTACTCACAGCAGTAACAGCAGCCAGAGTGTCAGCTTCCCAAGCCACAATTCCCGAAAGATGGCAAGAAGGATGCAAGATGACACTGTTATGCAGCAGATTCCATAAAAATCGAGGAACCATGAGCTTTGGGAATTTGAATTGCTGATACTTGTCCTTTCCTCGGGAGGGAAATCTGTCCTTGCTCCAAGGGAGATACTCTATGTATCTTCTAAAGCTATTTTCAATACAAACGTCCTTAAAAAGAGTACAGAACAAAGGCAGTTAGTGCCTTTGCTCACAAAGTTGTGCAGAAACAATGAGAGACCATGGAGAATTGTCTCCCAATACAGTGTTTCATGTGACAGGAATTCTTTTCATCTGCATGATAAAAACGTAACCCCCTGGGAATTTCCACGTCTCGAGCCCAGCTCCGTGGAAATTAACACTCCTGTGCGGGCGGCATAAAAATCAGGCTCTTGGAAAAAGGAATTCCTTAAAGGGAAATTGGATTAATTTACTTCCTAAGACTTGTTAACTTGCTGAGACCCTTCCCCCGGGGAGAAGGGATTATGCTAATGATTGCCCGGAGCATTTTGCATAGCTAATGAATAGCCCTTCCCATTTTGCTGTGTCTGGAACTTCCTGATAAAAACCCTGGGTGGACTAGCCACTGGGCTTTTCCTGAAATGTGAGGAATCAGCCACATGGCCCCAGATTCCTCCCCCCCACCCCCCCGCATGTCTCAGTGTGAGATTCTTTCACGCATTCGGTTACAGTCACCCATGGGTTTCGGCTGGGATGAAATCCCCACGACAGTATCAGATACATAAAATTACTTCTTTACGCACAAGATACAAAAATAAATGGAACACACAGACAACTTTTATAATATATGTAAATATTCATATATAAAGAAAAGGTAATTAAGTTAAAGTTTGTTTTTTTTACTATTATCAGATTATGTATGATGCTTCAATTTATTTTGAGATGCATGAGTTAATTAATGTTGCTAATATATAAGATTTTTAATGATAAATGATAAATGTTTTTATTACTTAACTTTTTTCTGTTTTATTTTATGGATTGTATACTTAAGTTTTCATGACTGTTTCTCAATTATACATGATATATTTTAAAATTTTTATTGAATTTATTGGGGTGACATTGATTAATAAAACTATACAGGTTTCATATGTACAACTGTGTAATATGTCAACTCTACACTGCACCGTAGGGTCACCACCCAAAGTCAAGTGTCCTTCCACCAGCACTTGTCCCCCTTTACCCTGTTATACCTCCCCTTACCCCTTTTCCCTCTGGATAATCACTATATTGTTGTCTGTTGTCTGTGTCTGATTTCTTTTCTTTTTCTTTAATCCCTTGATGACTTTGATATGTAATATAGTTGGCTTTTGCAACATACTAGTTTTTTTCCCTACTACTGTCTCCGTGATTTTTCCAATTTTTAAAATTGTGGTAAAATAAATGTAATGTAAAGTCTGCTCTCAGCCACATTTAAGTGCACCGTTCGAGGGGCTTGAGCACCTTCGCGTTGCTGGGCAGCCGCCACCACAGCGTCTGGCGTCTCCCAGTCTCTTCTCAGCGCACACGGCTAAAGCTCTGTGACCATGAAAACATTCCCTAAGGTCATAATCAAGGAAATATACTATGAGATCATAATCTGTGTCAGATACAGTTTTACTAAGAATTCTAATGAAAGTAATCTGGCTTGAATATGTGGTTAATATGGTGTATTGATTATTGCCGTCTGTGAGATATTGTGAAGTTAAAAACCTAGTGTACAGAGATGTGGGCCTCAAATTTATCAAACGTCATGGAGACATCCCTTCCTATGACAAGCAGGTTTATCTTTTCATAGTTGAGTGTGTTGTGTAATCTATTGTTATATATACATACATGTTTATTCAAAATGCTCTGGTTGTGTATATGGTTTCTGAAAGAAATGTGCACAATTATTTCCAGCGTCCTAGGATGCTCTTTTCCATATACAGCGTCAGGTATAGAAACCATGGGCTTGATTTTTAGTTGATGGGCCTGTATCAACATTTCAGCATCTCTAACTAATCCATCTTGAAACCATGAATTCCTTCAGGGGAAAAACTATTGGTTAATGCAGGGTTTGACTATATCATATTGCCGTAGTCTTCCCATTTACACAATTTTTCTTCTGAACACCTTCCAAGCATCATTATCAGTCCTAACAATTCCAGATGGACTTTGGTAAAGCCTAATATCTCAGGGATGCATTTCATTTATATTTATCTTAGTATCAATTTGTTAATCCATATCGCAGCCTTAGTGTCTTTTACCATATAAACATTATTGTCAAAATAACTTATTCTCTGGTAGGATATTCTCCTCATTCATTAAAGTCTTATAAATTCTTTGATCTTCCATGTGAGCTATTATTCTCTACACCAGCAGTCCCCAGCCTTTTTGGCACCAAGGACTGCTTTCATGGAAGACATTTTTTCCACAGATGGGGTAAAGAGATGGCTTTATAGCCTGCCACAAGATGCAGCTTAAATGTCACTTGCCTCTCACTGATAGGGTTTTGTCTCTGTGTAGTCAAACCTCTCTGCTAATGATAATCTTTATTTGCATCTGCTCCCCAGTACTAGCATCATCACCTCAGCTCCAACTCAGATCATCGGGCATTAGATTCTCATGAGTGCAGTCTAGATCCCTCACGTGTGCAGTTCACAGTAGGGTTTGTGCTCCTATGAGGATCTAATACTGCAGCTGATCCGACAGGGAGTGGAGCTAAGGCAGTAATGCAAGTGATGGGGAGCAGCTGCAAATGCAGATGAAACTTTACTTGTTCATCTGCCACTCACTTCCATTCCTAATGGACCGGGGACTGGGGCTTGGGGGACCCCTGCTCTACAAAGTCAAAGTGAACAAAACTTCTCATCTTTGTGCTCTTTCTCAATTGTCTTCTGAGGTGAGAGTCACTCATACCATTTCATGCCTTGTTTCAATTGCTTCCATTGAATTGTTTTCAGCCTTACTAAGCATTTAAATTATTTTTACCTTATTTTATCATATAAAGTTTGTTTAGTAGCACTATTTTTTAAACTGATAATTGCTATCTTGACATCTGCTTCTTTAAGTAAGTCAGAAATATTTCTTAGGTCTCTCTCTAGGCTTCTCTGTTTGAAGGTAGTTAAAAGTTTCTTCTCCCAAAGTTTGTACAAGCTAATTTGCCTAAGATCATTTTATCTACCTACACCTTTCAAATAAATATTGATTGCAAATATTTTTAACAGAACTTTTTCAGTCTATTACTCAAAATGATAGAACAGTTAGAAATTAAGGTGAGCCTAAATTTGCAATCTAAATAATTGAATAAATTAGATCTAATTTTTTCTGAATTAGAGTTGAATCATTCTCATTATAATTTGGATATTGTTGGAATATTTACTGATTTTATATTAAGTATTGGAGAAATATATAGCAAGATATCAAGTATTCTTTTCATTTTGTTGTAATAATACCATTATAAAACAGTTTTTATGATTGAAAATTGCAAACGAGTTCAAACATACATAAGAATCTTCTATGTACTCATCACACATCTTCAACAATTATCAGTAACAGACAAATTTATTTCAGTTTTGTTCCTACCCACTCAGCCTCACTGGGTTATTTTTAAGCTAATTCCAGATATAACATCTTTCATCTTTAAATATAACATTTTTCATCTTTAAAAAAAACTAAATTTTTTTAAAGACAAACACCCTTCTAAAAGCACAATTACAATACCCTCTACACCATTTAGAAATACAATGATCCCTCACCTATTCTGGGAGTTACGTACGTTCCAGAGACCCCCGTGATAGGTGAAAATCTGCAAAGTAGTGGCATTCTATTTATTTTATTATTTAGATATATTTTCAGGCTTTATAAACACTTCCCATGCTCCTATAAACTTTTCCCACTCTCCTATTAACCTTTCCCACACTCTTATAAAATTCATATGCTCTTAAACACTTTCTCCACTCTTAAACCTACGTAATTTTAACAAAATCCCGTGTAATTTTACTGCAAAATTCCGCAATATAGAGAAAACTCTGCGATACAGAATTAGATATATATATTTTTAAAAAAACCATGATACAGTGAAGCCACAATAAGTGAACCATGATATAGCGAGGGATGACTGTACAAAGCAATTTTTAGAGTAATTAAATACCCAGCGGTATTCAAAATTTCCCAATTGGTGACCTTTATTCCCTCTAGTTTGCTTTGCGTCTCTGTGGTATTTCTTGACATGTTCATTTTACCTGCATTTCTTCTAAACTGATAGTTAAATGTAGTGGTTTGATCAGGTTCACTTTGGTTAGATTTTTATTTTATTTGGTTAGAATTGTTTTATGATTGTTATTGTGTATTTATGTCAAGAAGTCCTAATGCCTGATTGTTCTTCATTTTATGATATTAGCACACATTAATGATTGCTCATTGTTTAGATTAATCATGTCATTATAAGTTTGCAAAGTGGGAATATTTTAAAATTATTATTTCTCCCCTCCCCCCTTTTTTAAGTCAGAGTATGGCTATAAATAATCAACTATTTGATTTAGTTATTCCAAAGTTTTGCACATAAAAAAGGATAGTCTTGATTATTTTCTCAGGGTTTCTGTTTTTAACAAAATTACTTTGCCAGCATCTTTCTAAAGAAACTACTAAATATTTTTATGTATTATGTTTTTAAAAAAATTGAAGTGTAGTTGACCTACAATATTGTATTAGTTTCAGGTACACGACATAGTGATTTGACCTTATGAAGTGACCACCACATAAGTAGTAACCATCTTTCCCCCAACCATGAAATGCTTCATGAATTTAAGTCTGATCCTTGTGTGGGAGCTGTACTAATTTTCTCTGTACTGTTTCAGTTTTAGTATATGTGCTGCCAAGTGAGCACTGCTAAATGTATTTTTAAAATATACTTCTGAACTCATTTGACTTATTTCAATTTACTGCAGTTATTCTTTCTGAGACTCAAACTACCTCAACTTAGCCCAGTAGAAGGCTCTTCAATTTGATTCCTGAGTACACTGGGTATGGTCACAGAAGTTTTCATAGTTAATTGCTTTCTGTTATGATAAGATGTTTCAGGCACAGCTTGTATATTTCCTTTGCCAGCTTTGTAATCGCCTATTTCTTTGTGGAGCTTTGGTTTATTTTTAGTGTAGAAAGACATTAGATACTACAGTCTAGGCACTAGCAGTGTTCATTTCTGCCAGGGTGATGTTTTTTTTCTCCAGTGAACACAGAGAAAAATATACCTTTTTAAAAAATAGAGTTTATTTTTTAGAGCAGTTTTAGGTTCAGAGCAAAACTGAGCAGAAAGTATGGAGATTTCTCTTGTACCCCACACATTCCCAGCCTCCCCACTAGCAACATCTGAGCGGTGCATTTATTACAATTGAAGAAATTATGTCAACACATCATTACATCCAAAGTCCATAGTTTATATAAGAGCAACACTTGATACTTGACATTTTATGGGTATTTACAAACATATAAGGGCATTCTGGTATCATATAGAATAGTTTCACTGTCTTAAAAAATCCTCTATATTCACCCTGGCTGGTGTAGCTCAGTGGACTGAGTGTGGGTTGCGAACCAAAGAGTCGCCGTTCAATTCCCAGTCAGGGCATATGCCTGGGTTGCAGGCCAGGTCCCCAGTGGGGGCCACATGAGAGGCAACCACACATTGCTGTTTCTCTCCCTCTCTTTCTCCCTCCCTTCCCCTCTGTCTAAAAATAAATAAATAAAATATTTTAAAAAATCCTCTATATTCTTTTTATTCATCCTTTCTTCCCCTCTAATTCCTGGTAATCCCTGATCTTTTCATGGTCTCCATAATTCTGCCTTTTCTAGAATGTGATGCAGTTGTCATCATAAAGTATGTAGCCTTTGCAGAATAACTTCTTTTACCTCATGCCTTTCTATGGCTTGATAGTTCTTTTCTTTTTAGTGAAAAATAGTATTTCATTTTCTGGATGTATCGTTGTTATTGATGCACTTACTGGAGGACCTCTTGGTTGCTTCCAAGTTGGGCAATTATGAAAGAACTGCTATAAACAAGTCTGTGTATGTTTCTGTGAGGACATAAGTTGTCAGCTCATTTGGGTAAGTACTAAGGAGAATGATTGCTGAATTCTAGGTAAGAGTATATTTAGTATTGTAAGAAATCACCAAACTATCTTCCAAAGTTACTGTACCATTTTGCATTTCCACAAGAAATTAATGAGAATTCTTGTTGCTTCATATCCTTGCTAGCATTTGGTATTGTCGTTGTTTGGGATTTTTACCATCATTTTTATTTAATAAAAATGCATCTTAAGTTCATGTTGCTATTTCCTATTGAAAACATGAGTTACAAGATTTTACTTAAATCCATTGATTTTATATTTGTATTAATTTCTCTTAAACCATAAACCTTGTTTTCTGATAATATATACATAATCATTATGATATATGATATAATCATATATAATTGTTAATATACATAAAACAATTCACAGATGTCATTGAAGTAATAGTCTTCCAGTTCTGTAGAAACTGTTAAATTAATGCTATTCTCCTGAACATTCCTACTGACCACAAAAACAAACAGATCACTAATTAGAGACTTTGGAATCAAGGACCCTGAGTCTATGATGCCTTCTGTGATAGAGCATTAAAACTTAATTACTGTCCTTGGTTATATTTCAGAAACCACAATGACTTTGGGCCATGGGAAGAAAAAGACAGTGTTAGATGAGCTCTTACGATGCATGTAATTTATAATTACAATGTTATCTTTGCTTAATGGGTATACGATTTCTATTTTACTGAGTACCATTTTGTTAAAATTACTTCATATTGTTTATGTCATCTAGTTTTGTGTTTTACTGCAAAACCTATGAAGAGAATAAATAACTTTACATTCTAGAACCAAAGCATCATTTTTCAAAGTGGTGTGCACTGGAATTCACAAATCTGGGCAAGATAGTCCCATTTAGCTATCCGCAGCCCATTATCTTTATGTTAAGCATTTTTTCTTTTTTTTGGTGGTTTTGAATTAGCAATTGTATAACCAAAGGGAATGATTGCTGCTTAATCTTGGGACCATCATTATAAAATTAGCAATCTGTCTCACTGCCTCACAATCAAGCATTTCCTTTTGTTTTCTGAGGGAGAAAATAAAATCACAAATGTTTAGTCCTGTCTTGTCTTCTATTCATGTATTTATCTATTCACGGTAAAGGATGGTTGATTTGGCATAACTTAACTCAATTTTGACTTTTTGGTGATTAAACATTTAGTTTTGAACAAACTTTTCATTTTTATGATTTTATTATACTTCACTCTTCATAGGGTACAAATAAACCTTTAGAGGGGCTCTGTGATTACTGCAGGAAAGCAACTATATAAACACCAAATGAATGATTTTCTTGTTTATGGCTTTTATTTCAACATTACTTTCTAAGGTATATTGAAGAAATAGGTTTATGTATACTTCTTTACAGGGGGATAGTTCTAACAGCTTTCTAATTATAGAGGTGCATTAAAATCTATTTTGAAATTTTATTTTGGCAGTCCAAATAAGATCTTTTTTCCTCCTGCATGATAGCAGAATAGAAATATCAGTGTTTCAAATTTAAATAATTAGCCACCTTACAGGTCTAATTCTAAGCAACAGTATGATGTCTTTTAAAAATGTTCTACCTCAGATGTCATAATTTAGAAATGAATTTTAAAAATAGTTATCCAGAGTTTATTATAAAATAAATGAGTGTAAAACCCATGGGATGGAGGTGAAAGTAGGGAAGAATTTATTTTAATAGGGAAACAAATATCTGCAAACTGCTCCAAAATAGAACTCCAGTTTTAGAATGTGGGACAGGAACCACTCCTGGAGGGGTGTCCTGACTGGTGCACTTCAGAGTCTGCCTTTGCAGCACTGATGTGGACCACTTATTTCTGAGACTGACTGATCTTGGGAAAACGAAACTCATATGGAGATCACATGGAGGGTTATCAGTGGGGAAGAGAAAAGGGGAGAGAAGGGGAAAAGAAAAGGCACAGGGAATAAGAAGCATAATTGGCAGGTAAAAATTAGACAGGGGGAGGTTAAGAATAGTATAGGAAATGTAGACGCCAAACAACTTATATGTACGACCCGTGGACATGAACTAAAAGGGGGGAGTGGTGGTGGCGGGCGGTGCAGGATGGAGGGGAATAAAGTGGAGAAAAAATGGGAGAACTGTAATAGCATAATCAATAAAATATACTTAAAAAATAAATTTCCAAGATCTTAACAGCTTCCTTTAGTTTTATCTGTTTAAAAGCATCTTTTGTAGACAATAAGTGCCATTAAAAGAGTATTATTCCTGTCAGTGGGTTATATAATTAACTCGTAACACTTAAAAAAAAAAGTCTGTACTCTAGTCTGACTAATCTATTTTTTTCTAGAATTGTGCAGCATTTAAATATTTAATTTTTAGAAACAGTTTATCTTTTTATTTCTCCCTCATTAACACCATGGAGGACTCAAGGAAGAAAAATCTTCTTATAAGCTTCTAGATTGTGGGTATAACTCAATAGCATAATGGAAAATTACTACGATTCGCTGTTGGAATGGAATATGGAAATATCATTGCAGCCTCATGATAATGGTGTAAGAACCTTTTAGAGCCAAGGAGTGAAGTTTGGATTGGTTATGGAAAAGGTTGTGGGTTGGCATCTCTCTCTCCTTTGCTGTGAGACTGGCAGAGGCTGCCTCCTGCATCCTGGGGGAGAGGGATGGGGTGGACTCGTAGCCTGAGTGAGAAACAAGACCTCCGCTGTGGTGAGCCCCCGTGATGTTTTCTGTGAATTGCTACTAGGAGCACAATCTGTTTAACTTTACTGAAATGAGGGAATAATCTGCCTTGAAGTTTGGGGCTAACTTCAGCTGTGTGACTTTGAGCAAGTTATTTATTGTTTTTGGATCTTAATTGCCTTTTCTGTAAAATAAGGTGCTGGTATGATAGGAAATTCTTTTGGAGAGTTGGGGGAAAAAGGAAATCAGAAAACATGATCTCATTTATGTTCATAAAACCTTCAAAATAACTATTCCAAATAACATATGTACATATCTGCACCTCTACATATGTTTGTAAATGCAAAGGAAAACATCCAGAAGGATACATACAAATTGTTAACTAGTTACTACCAGAAGGATAATGAGGTAGAGAAGAAGGTAAGGACTGAATTTTTTATTTATATATTTATAATTTGAACTTTTCATAATTGAGATTTACATGTACATGTATAATTTCTGTCACAAAATGGACTAAAATGAGTTGTGAAAATACATAATCCTTGAAATGAGAAGAGATGAGAGATAGAGAGAGAGAGAGAATGAACACGCACTTTCAGGAGAAATACTTGAATCAACCAGCAGGTAAACAATTGAAGTTGAGATTTTGGTCTCCAGAGTGGACAATATCTGCTTTAGGAGAAGTACAAAGTCTTTTCCTGTCTGAGCATGACATCACTTACATATGCACAAAAGCATTTTATGTTCCACATGTTTGTAAAGACACACACATTTGACATTGGAGCTGAGGCTACCACCTGCATTGTTTCAGTAAATTTTGAGAAAGGAAGGCAGAAGTTCTCCACCATAAAAATATGAATGCTCAGGGATTGTTGATGGACATGCTGACTTTGATAAATATTAAAAGAATATGTAATCTATTCCATAAAAACTGCATTGTAGTCATTGTGGAACATTTTGAACTTAGTACAAAAATGGCAAAGGATCATCAGAGCAGTTTTTTTTGTAAAAAATATTGCAATTAATTCAGTATACATTTAGCGAGTACCCACCATATGTCAGGATATTTCTGAGAGTACAGAAATTATTACTATCTGGTACCTGCTCCTAAAGAAACTATGGTCTAAGAAGAAAAGCACTCACATTTAGTCAAATAATTAAAGTTACAATAATTTGGTTCAATAATTTGGTTATTAAAAAACTTAGCTGGTTCTCAAAATAAAAACAAAAATCTTCATCTGAGGAAGAGCCATCACATAATTAAGGATTAATATCTAGTTTTTAATTCCTACCATTGCAACATTGAATGAATTTATGCACTTTGACCCAACCGCAGAAAACAGCAAAGGACAAAACTGAGGCAGAGAATAGCTCTCTCCTTGATATCACTTCTCTTTAGCAATTTTTATGGCCCAAGTAAATTAAGTGTTTCCCTAACTACTGTGTGCCTTCAAGGCTAGTAAAAAATTGAATAGTGATTTGGGGGCACTTTGCCATTTTTTTAAAAATCTTGTTTTTCTAAAAACCAATTTAGGAGAAATAGTTATACTGTGCTTGTCTGCTTACTTCTTAATAAGTCATTCATTCCCAAAGCTTACTTAGAAAAGAATTTTCATGACAGTGATGGAAAAAAGATGCTTCAGTGAGCCTACATTTTCTTTACTACTTATCCATTTTTATTTTTAATTTTTTATTTATCTATTTGAGAAAGAGAGAGCAAGAAAGATGATGATTTGTTGTTCCCCTTACTAAGATAAATGGCATCCAAAGTTCTACCTTGTAGCTATTGACTAAGTGTCCAGATTTATTTCTTACTTTCTTCCTACTTGTGCAGTGGTCTGGCCTCCTTTAATCATATTTTCTATTTTCCTATCTTCTACTTTTCTCATTCATGTTCTTTCTTTGCTAGAATATCTCCCAATGTTTTGTCTAATTGTTGAAAAAAATTTTCCCATTTTATGACCTAATTGAAGTTAATTCTCCAAGAATTATTTTAGTGCTTAGAAGAATCATTCTGAACACAGAAAGTGCCAAGAAAGTATTAGCTATTGTTATTATCCCTCTCTCTCTTCCCTTATGTGATGACCTGGGAGGAAAAAAAAAGTTGCTACTACAGAAAAGCTTTTACTATTAGAACATTGTCATGTTAATCTCTGATAAACCCATTGCTTTTATGCCATCTTGCTGTGCCAAATCTCTTTAAGGTTAGACTTGACCTGCATTGTAGGGGTTCAGTTAATAAATTGAACTCAGTTTGACTTGAATTGGGTGTCATAACTACTATCAGTTCTTGTTTTAGAAGGAGGTATAAAACTAATCCATAATGTGGGAATTACAAGTGCATGCAAATGAGTCTTGTACTACTGCTCACACAATTATATGTAAATATTCTTTTAGTTTAATTTGGGTCATCTGTAAGATTAAATTTTCTGATACTCTTCCTATTCTGTCTTAATCTACTTTCAAAACTTAATGCAGTGGTTTCAATAGGCCTATAGCTATTTAAGAATTGAATCAGCAGCTGATAACTTTCCAAAACAGAAAGCACCAAGTCCAAATGGGTTGACTGGTGAATTCTACCAAATATAACAGAAAGAAATTATATCGAATCTCTGTAATATCTTTCAAAGAATAGAAGCAGAGGGAATACTTTCTAATTCATTCTATGAGGCCAGCATTACCAAAACCAGACAGACATTACAAGAAAATTGTAGACCAGTATCAATAGAAACAGGAAAAGCATTGGACAAAACCCAACATGCACTGATGATAAAAACTTCAGTAAATGAGAAAGATGGGGAAACTTTCTCAACATGATAAAAGGTATCTATTAATACAAAAATCAAAACTATAGCTAGCATCATATTCAATGGTGAAAACCTGAATCTTTCTCACTAAGATCTGAAACAAGGCAAGGATTCCTTTTATTGCACTGCTTTTCAATATTATGCTGGCAGTCCTCGTTAATGCAATAAAACATGAAAGGAAATTAAAAGGTACACATATTGGGAAAGAAGAAATGTTACACACTTTCTTCACAGATGACATAATTATGTAGAAAATCTGAAAGAACTGACAAAAGAGTCATGGAACTAATATGTGATTATAGTAAGATTGCAGCATACAAGGTTAATATACAGAAGTCAGTCAGTCACTTTCCTATACACCAACAATGAAAAAGTGGAATTTGAAATTAGAAAAACAATACCATATGCATTAGCAGCCTCTCAAATAAAATATGTAAGTATAAATCTAAAAAAATGTATAAGACCTAAAATTGTGCAAGGAAAACTACAAAACTCTGATGAAAGATATCAAAGAGACCTAAGTAAATGGAGAGATATTTCATATTCATGAATAGGATGACTCAATATTGTCAAGATTTCAGTTCTTCCTAATTTGATCTATAGATTCAATGCTATCAAAATCCCAGCAGGGATTTTTTATTATTTTGTGGATATCAACAAACTGATTCTAATATTTATACTGAGAACATAAGGACCAAGAATAGACAACACAGTATTGAAGAAGAACCAAGTTGGAATACTGACACTACCTAACTTCAAGACTTTCTATAAAGCTACAGTATTCAGAGCTGTTTGTTATTGTTGAAATAATAGGCAAATAGATAAATGGAAGAGAAGAGAGAGCTGAGACACAGGCCCAGTCTACTGATCTGTGGTAAAGGAGCAAAAGCAATACAAGGAAGCAAAGATAATCTTTTCAGCTAATGGTGTCTGAATATGCAAAACATGAATCTAGACATAGATTTTACACTCTTCATAAAAATTAACTTAAAATGCATCACAGATATAAATGTAGGATGCAAGACTATAAAACTCCCAGCAAATACCATAGAAGAAACCCTAGATGGCCTTGGGTATGGTGATGATATTTTGCTAGAACATCAAAAGAAGGGCGCATCAAAGAGCTAATTGTTAAGTTGGACTTCATTCAAATTAAAAAAAATTCTGCTTTACAAAAGAATCTGTCAAAAGAATGAAAAGATAAACTACATATTAGGAGAATTTATTTATAAAAGACACTAGGAGAATTTGTTTATAAAAGACATTTGACCAAAGTATATAAAGGACTATAAAATTCAACAATAAGAAAACAAGTTGATTAAAAAATGGAGAATGACCTTAAAGTTTGTTCACAAAACAAATTATACAGATGGCAAATAAGCACATGAAGAGATGCTTCACATCACACATCATCAAGGAAATGCAAATTAAAACAGTGAAATACCACTACACATTAACTAGAATAGTCAACATCCAGAACATTGACAACACCAAATTCTGCCAAACTGTGGAGCAACACATATTTTCATTCACTGCTGATGGGAATGCAAAATGGTATAACCAGTTTGGGAGACAATTTGGCAGTTCCTTTACAAAACAAAACATACTCTTACCATACCAGCCATCAAATGTGCTTCTTTGTACTCACACAAAAACCTGCACATAGGTGTTTATAGCAGCGTTATTCAAAACTCAGAAGCAACCAAGATGTTTTCCAGATGTGAATGGGTAAACTAGGGTACATCCAGACAATGGAATATTATTTAGCACTAAAAAGAAATGAGCTATCAAGCCATGAAAAGACATGGAGGAAACTTAAATGCATGTTACTAAACAAAAGAAGCCAATATGAAATGGCTATATACTTATGATTCCAACTCTATGACATTCTGGGAAAGTTTAAAACCATGGAGATGGTGAAAAGATCAGTGGTTGTCTGGGGTTAAGGGGAAGGGGAGAATGAATAGGTGAGCAAAGAGGATTTTTAGGGCAAAATGATAGCCTAAGGATGAGTACATGTCATGATTATACATTTCTCCAAACCCACAGAATGTATAACATCGAGCGAACCCAAATGTAAAGTACGGACTTAGGATGATAATGCTGTGCCAATACAGGTCCATCGGCTGTAATGACCGTATGACCTTGACGGGGGATGCTGATAATGGGGAGGTATACATGAGTAAGGGCAGGGACTGTGTGGTGAATCTCTGTACCTTCCTCTCATTTTTGTTGTGAACCTTAAACTGCTCTAGAAAATAAGAATATTTAAAAAAAGATAATACCATGCATATATACTTCTTCTGTTTTTCATTATGTGTATTGATTCCAAGGTCCCTGGAATAATGTATGGCAAAATAAAAAGAAATAATAAAAGTGATAACAACTATGATAAACTCCTGGCATTTGTAAATCATTCATGGTAAAAACAACAACATTAATGTGTTAACTAATTGAACATCATATTTAGACTAATAACATTGCCATTTTTTATATTAGTAAGATGGTACCAAATGAACGTCAGTAATATAGAGACTTTGAGAGATGATACCTACTTTGAATTCCATTTCCCTGTTTGTGCCTATTTCCATTTGATACCTGCCATACATATTTATATAAAGCCATTTGGGATAAGATATTCATTAAAAAGCTATTTTCCTTGACTTACATGTTGATGAAATGTACACTCTTGATCTACTGAGACATTCCTTTTATAAATCAATATTGAGGATTACAGTAAATAAATATTTTTACATTTGTTAACATTAGTGTATTAAAATGCATGTTTTTTTTTTTTAATTCACGGAGTATCCCATAAGTGGCAGGATGTAATCTCTCATTGCTTTTGTCCAGAAGTGGTGACGTAAGCATCTGGGCTGCACTATACACACCTCTTACTCAGGCTGTTCTGGGGTTCGCCAATGTATACATATGAAGTGTGGTTCAGATAAATCATGACAGTGAAATACTTTGTATGTGTAAAACTTTTGTTCCATCGTGAGAGTTGGTTGGGCCCTAATTTAATTTCTCTGCCTTTCCAGGGCTTCCCAGGTAGCACCAGAACGCACTTCTCTAGAAGACTCATGCCCACTTCTATCCTAACAGGTGTGCCGCCACGCTGCCCAGGGCCCACCCTTTTCATTGTTGCTTCAATCTCTGTTGTCTACCTTTGGAGCGCTATGCGGTGAATGGAAACGCAGGTACTTATGTGATGCAGGAATTAGAAAATTCCTCGCTTTCCCCTACAACACCTTAGTTTCCTCTGCGTTTATTAGCGGTTCTTCTCATTTGACTCTGCCTGAGGCATGGCACTAATACCTCTCAACAACCCAAAAATGTCCAAACATACTTGGGCTACTGATTTCAGGGTTTATCTTTTTTTGTTGGAGTGGATACAAAACAGAAAGAAAGCAATGAGTTGATTGCTGGACTTAAATTAATAAGAAACATTCTTTTTTCTTATAGAAATCATTGAAATTCATTGAAAAAATACCACAGAAAAGGAAAAATAAAACATTCACAGAAAAAATCTTAATGTACTGAATCTTAAACACTATCCATTTCTATTTTATTTACTCAAAAATTACCAGCTATGCATTTTAGAGAGGATGAAATAATATGCAGAATGAACAAAAAAAGGTTCTATGGAAAGTAACCTCACAGGGTGATCTGATCATGAATTGCTAACTGGGCAGGTCATGGGGGTAATCATGCCCCTGGCTTATGTGTTCTTTCTTGGAAGGTTTTAAGCCAGCTGTGTCCATTATTCTTGTGCACCTAGGTTAACACACCTTTGAAATGTCAGAAGTAATAGCTCTCTAAGGGAGTATTAACCCTCAAGAAAGCACATAAACTTGTTAACTATCCTGTAATCGAATCCTTGCCTTGCTGTCTCCCACCTCCATGAACTTGCCCTCCTAAATTTCAAATGAATAAAAGCTGCAAAACTGTTATTTGCTGGAGCATTTGAGATCTTGATTCCTGGCATATGTCATCAATTTGGCTCAAAAAAATCTTTATAAAAATTCTCTATAGGTTTGGACATTTCTTATGTCAATAGCAGGCTAGATATGTGGTCTAGTCCCATGTCACCAGGCCCTCTATGCTTCATACCAGATACTTTTTCCATTATGTCTTCTAGTTTATTTTAAAGTGGCAGTACCCACTCTTTATAAAAACATCTAGGCTCATCATCTGCTCTATTTCAGTTTTCTGGGCTTTGTCTGGTTGGCAGATAGCCCATAGGGATAGAGTCAGTACCCAGTTATTATTAGCTTTATAATCCCCATTGGCTGTTCTCATGAATGCTTGTGTGACAACCACAGGGTCTCCTGGTGTGATTCAGTCATATTTGGGCATCTGTGGTCCAACTGCCGAGCAGAAAGGCAGAATTTGAAGAGCTCTGGAAGTTAACAAAGGGAGTCCTTGTATCCTGATCTTATTTGCAAGTATTGTAATCCTGATGAACATCTATGTAGGAGAGGAAAAATTAATTTTTATTCTACTTTCCTACATTCTTCTGGCTGGATTAAAATTCACATGAGCGAGATTAACAAGAGAAAATGTCCAAACTTACTGTGTATGTACATATGGGGGCTCCATAAGAATATGAGACCCAAGAACACATTGACCAGTTCAGGCTCATACGCCACCGAGAGCTAAGAAGAAGGAGTATTGAAGTTTAGGAGTTCACAGGGCAGAGGGTCAGTCTGTGTGGAGATGGAAAAGCAGATGTTTGGTAAATCTGTTTCAACAGTGGGGCTTGGAGAGGACTGTGATCACATGGGCCTGAAAAGGTCCCTCCCTGTCTCTCACGCACTAATTCATGTTCAACTTTCGTTATGTGTGATGGTATTTCCCTTCCGGAGCAGGTCCTCTATCTAAACTCCTTTTAGGCAGTTAGGGGGAAGGCCAGAAGTTTTTTCTGAGTATTTTGTTTCTTAACCAGCTAAATATCCAATACCCCCAAAGGCATATTTTGAGGTCACAAACTCTGCTTCCCCTCACTTAATAGCCTTGGTTATCTGTAGAACCATATCTTAGCCCTTCCTAATTTAGTCTAGATTCCAGAATATTTTCTCACTATTGTGGACAACAAAGAATTGGGAATCATACAAAAGAGATACCTATTGTCTCCTGGAATACTTTGTCTCCTGGAATTGATGATTTTTGTCTCCTGGAATTAGTTATTTTGTTTGCTTTTCTTTTCTATACTTTTCTTTATATTTTTCTCTTTTCCTTCCTTCCTTCCTTCCACCCATCTTTCTTGCCTTCTCCTTTCTTTCTTTCAGTTTTAAAATAAACCACTCTAACACTCAGGCATCACTGAAATACATCATATCATAAAGAGTCTATGGCAATTCTTTTAACATTACTAATTAATTTTTCTCTTTCAATGGTTCTAGTTTTAACAAGGTCTTCCTAAATGTCCAGGCATTGTATTTAGAATTACTCTGATGAAAACAATTATTTCGATGAAGTATAATTGAGAGCATGTTTGTGTGTAACTTCTAGTTCATGCAAATGATTTTAGCATTTAAGAGGAATAGGTATTTAATATCTTCAAATGTTCAAGTAGAGGAAAGATCCACATTTCAGTATTTATGTTTACATTAGTAATATATGCTCATTATGTAAAATACAGAAATAAAAATTTCCCATTATTCCAAGGGATTTCTATTTTATAACTTAGTGTATCATTCTATGTAGCTCTACCTCTAGCTATAGTTGAAGTTATGATGAATTAATCATATCCTTTCTTTTAATTTATTAATAAATATTTTTAATTTATTAAAAATAAATTAAATCCTTTCTTTTAATTTATTAATAATAAATTAAATCCTTTCTTTTAATAATAATTTAAAAGATAATTAATAATAAATAATAATAAATAATAAACAATAATAAATTAAATCCTTTCTTTTAATTTATTAATAAATATTTTTTCTTTAATATTTTGGTAGATTTTGTGATTAAGGATATTTTTTATACTTTTTCAATTTGAAGATGGGATATTTTACTTAAACAGTTTCCCCTTGTTAATCCTTAAAATTGATCCCACTAAATCAATATTACAAGTAGTGCTATGACCATCATAATTTTACCTTAACATTTGATTGAGTTTCTATTGTTCCCTTGGAATATATTCTTAGAAAAAAAATTAGTTATGATACGTATAAACAATGTAATACCTTTCTGATGGAATTTATTGAATTTTTCCAGAAATGTTTTATACCAATTTGTAAACCTTCCATTAGCATCTAAGAGTGTATTTCAATATGTCCTTTAGCATTATTAGAAGTTTCTTGTTTATCACTATTCTTTTTCAAGATATAACACCAAACCATTATGGGTCTCTATTATCAGAGGTTATCCAGTCTATCTATCAAATTTTGAATATGTTTTATGTAAACAATCATAGTTAGATGGGACTGAGTATTCTTGTTAAGATAATTTATTTTTGTTGTATGTATCATAACAGTTTAAAACCTGTGCCTTATGGAACTAAAATGAGTAATAGTAAACAGAAATTGAAGCTTCTCTGCTTGGCAAGTTACCTAATCCTATCAGAGAATAGGTTAGTAATTTATTTTCACCTTTAAACCACATCAGAATGTCAGATTGCTGAGAAAATAGCCTAACTAAACTCTGCTCTCTTTTATGGAAGACGGAACTTTGATCAATTTCTAATTATCCACAATATATACCAATACAGCTTAATATATACCAATTAAACACTATATACAAATTTTGTCAGTTATATTCAATGAACTGCAGCATCAAATAGAAATCATGGTACAAAGGTTAATTAGAAATAAATTGTTATGACGGGGTAATTTCTTGCAACTTCTGGGCCTGCTATCTCAGTAGACTGGAACAATTAATAAGCCTTTGCCTTCCCCTTGCCCTGAGCTGCCCTGTGTGATCCTAGGGTGCTCACCTGCTATCCCTACTCCTAAGTAAGCAGGCAGACCCAAAGTGGTCTGTTGACTGAAGACAAAAACAGATTGAAATTTTTAGATGCATATTACACGTGAAATTGATCTGTGCTAGCTGCCACCCACCCCTCCCTTCTCCCAGGATCCTTCTTTTCTCTTCAGATATATGCAGTGATCACTGTTTGTAGTTTTCTGACCTTCAGTCTGTTTGCTCCTTTCAAATTGTGAAGTGCCCTGAGAAGAAACACAGATTTGATCTCTCTCGAATCCTATGAAGAGAATCACTTAAGGAGGTTTCTTCCTTATGGCTGTCTCGTTTCTTCATTATTTACCCAGCAGAGAGAGTAGGGGACTCTTGGGCATGGACAGCAGTGTGGTGACTGCTGGGGGGTGGAGGGTGTAAGGGGACTAAAAGGTAATGGAAAAATATAGTAAAGATTAAAAAAGAAAGTATACTGCTGCCATTCTCTTTTTCTCCTTGCTCACAAACTCACCTAACATCTCATTTTTTATCACCTTTTGTCTGCCAAGGATGCTTGTGTAGGCTTCTTCCTCTAAAGTTAAAAAAAAAAAAAAAAAAAAAACCTGCCCCTAATAGATTCAGTGTGGTTTTGGCCTTTGTACACTACGTTGCAAGTATAGTTCAGTTTCAATTTAAACAGGCTGCTTATTTTATGTGTGTCGTATCATGCTGGTGACAGAGTACCCTTAGCCTTCCACCTTCCCGTGCGTTAAGTGGGACGATGCCAGTGCTGTATTCTTTTTTAGATTCTACTTGTGTTTCTCTAAGTAGTTCTCAGTTTCTTCTCTGTTTTATGGGAAGTTGGATTATCCTGGTCTTCTAATACAAACTCATCATTCCTGGAAGGGCCCCAAAAGCAATCTTCGTCACCATATGGTTAGCTGTGCTAGATAACTATTTAAGAAAGAGAATCCTTTTAACTTTCTCTGGGCACCTTACCTTGGCTCCAGTTCTTTGTCCTACCCCACTGACATATCTTCTTTCTTCTACTAAGGAAACTTTATGATGGATAATACCTGCTATAAAGCTAAGGTCATTATCTAAACCATAGTTGGTAATTATATTTTGAATAATAACCTTTTTTATATAATAGACTACATTTTTTAAATCAAAGAAATAGACTATGTGTAGGTGCTTGATATTTCATTCCAACACTTAAGGAGTTTAGACTCTTTTGTGTAAATTAATCTGTGAACCGCTTCCTTGACCTTCACATTTTACTTCTGTAGAATTGAAGTCATCTGTGCATCTTGAGGAACAGATGATAGACACAAATGGATTTAAATCACTTACCAAGTATCTAGAGGCAGATCCATGTTTTGTAAGGCCCAAAGTTTATAAAGTCAGCTTACTTCAAATAAAAGGATAAAAAATTATGAATACGTATTTCAAAACTCGGAAGTGAACCATGAGAGGCTGGGGTCCCGAAGAGCCGGCTCTGCTGACTCCGTGGCAAACACACGGCCGCGGCCACTGCGGTGCTGTGCTGGGATGCGTGGGAAGTACTTACAGGATTAGCTAGTGGGAATACTAGGTCGATATTATGATATTCTGCATAGAGAAGATAAGATTATTGGATTAAATCCTGCAGAGAAATGTCAAATTACTTTTTTTGTTTCTTTTTATTTTAATCCTAACTGTTCTGTACTGGTTTTAGATTGCTATGGTGATGAAAGGGATGGGGCAGAGCTGGACATGTTAATATAAAATGGGAAGGAGTAATTTATAAATTCTTTGTGATGGTTTCTCTTTGGAGTTGAGCTTGATACATTTCACTTTCCGTTGCTGTATTGCCAGTTGGCACTACTTGGATAATAATTTTCTTCATCTATGGAATCCAAATATACTTTCATAAAAACTTTTTTTGTAGAGGTAAGTTTCTGGTACAATAACAATCTTGGACATCTGGGAAAAAATAAACTGAATGAGTGTGTGTGTGTGTGTGTGTGTGTGCATAAACAGTGATTCAGGAAAGAGGCGTCAATTGACAAATGAATCTTAAAAGTAGTGAGAAGAAGGTGCAAATATTCTGGGGGTCTTCAGAAAAAAAAAAGAAAGATGTTAGCCAAAACTGTGAATGTATATAGGACCTAAGAAAATAAAGTTTTGTAGAGGAAAGTGTAGATCTGTTTTGGCTGTAAATTCTAAATTATTTGGTGCATAAATAACAAGTGAAGGGTGTGATCCTCAAAGACATGTTTTAAGAATGTTAAGTGACAGAAAGTGTACCAGAAATGTTTGGCCTTCTTAGCAAATGATCTTACAGTCAGAGTCCATCTGACTATGTCCACTGTTGGTCCAAAGGAACAATTGATTGCTGGGTCACTCTCGTGACTACTCAGATGTTGTGGAAGGAGAAAGGCTTAATATTCCTCAGTCATTATGTCATAGAAAGATGAATTTGTGAGAAAAAATAGAGGTCACTTAAATACACTCTTTTGTTTTATAGATGAAGTAGACCGTGAGCGGTGAAAAGATCTGTTCAAGGTTATATACCAATTAGTGGAGTTAGAAATAAGATTTTCCAGACATTTTGACTCTCAGATTGAGGAAGAGGAAGAGACAAAGCACTGCTTTTTGGACATACTACATCTGAGGTACTTGTGAGGTTTACAGGTGATGTCTAAGAAGTACTTGTTAATTATGCCCAGAATTCAGGTATATTCAAGGTATATATATTTTAGAGCTATTAGAATACAGATGAATGTGAAGAATATCTCTCACAGAGAATAGTTAGATACCTTAACTCTCACTCAAAGGAGGGAATTTTCACAAATGTTGGGAGTTATGCCTTGACCGTCAGTGTAGCATTAGCTTCTTCCCGCTCCCATCCACCCAGTGTCTGCCCAACTGTCGTAGTAAAATCATTCCACAAAGCAGCTCACGGATTTCGTGCATCCTTTTACCTCCAGGCCCTGGTTCTGGCATTATGGAAAATATGGTGAATAAAGTAGATGACATAGGTTCTAGCTTCCAGGTAGTTGATGGTATAGTGAAGACAAGTAGTTCCTAAGTTACAAATAAATTGACCAAGCAAGCTCAGATCATGGTAAGTGTTCTAAAAAATGTGGGGTGGAAGTGATACAATAAAGAGTGCTGGTGGGGAGTCAGGGAAGGCATCACTGAAAGGAAACATTGAACCTCAGTGACCTTCAAGAGGAAGAGCATTCCAAGCAGAACAAACAGCAGGTGAAGACCCCAAACTGTCCATGCACATTCAAAATAAAGCTGGTGTGGAGGAGCACGTCTTGTAAAGGGGAGAGTAGCATGTGATGGAGTTGCATTATAAAAGGAGCCAATTATATGGGGCCCTACATGTGACATAGTGAGAGATTTGGATGTTTCTTCATGTGCAATGGAAAACAATTGATGAATTTAAAGCAAGAGAGTGACATGATCTGATTTATCTTTTAAAAAAGTTGACTTTGTTGAGTTGAATATGAGCTGTGAGAGGCAGAAGTCAGGAGCTGCTGCAGGGGTGTCTGTGACATTGTGATGCTTGAGCTGTTGTCGCAGAGAGAGACACTGGAAGGTATAGAAAGACATCCGGGATTATTCATCGGTTCTGGCTTTAGAAAAGTTGTCAAGAGTGGTGCCATTTATGAAGACAAGAAAGCCTTGGAAGGGGTTGGCTTCGGGGAAGAAGTCAAAGGTTCTTTTTTGGGCACATTAAGTTTGAGATACCTTTTATATCCAGGTAGAGATGTCAGGTAGGCAATTTATCAATATGTGAGCCTGGGGATATGCGAAAGACTGAGGCGGGGGATATTAGAAGCTATGCAACTGGATGAGGTGAAAGTGAGAGAAAGTAGGTCCTGGGATGAGGAGGGTCTTGGACCAAGCTTGGGAGGGAGAGTGAGAGTTGGCCAACCTTTCGAGATTGACTTAGGAAGCAGAGAAGGAGACTGAGGAGGCACAGGCCAGAGTAAACAAATTAATGAGGGGCCACAAAAACAGAGCTTTTTATATTCTTTGTTAAGAGAGATTTGTGCACTATATTTTAATTTTGGTTTGTGTTACTGGTATTTTGATCTAAAGTGTCTGCTAAGTAGCATTTTTATATTTACCAATAAACACTTTCAACCTGTTATGAGATGAATTGTGTATGCCTAAAATTCCTGTTGAAGTCATAACTCCCAGTTCCTCAGAACTGTATTTGGAGATGGCATCTTTTAAGAGGTACTTAAATAAAAATTATATCATTAGGATGTGTCTTAATCCAAGATGACTAGTGGCTTATAGGGAGAGATTAGGACAGACATGCGCTCACACAAAGGAAAGACCATGTGAGGACATAGTAAGAAGGTGGCCATCTGAAAGCCAAGGGGAGAGATTTCTTGAGAAATCTTCTCTGCCAACAACTTGATCTTGGATTTCTGGCCTGCAGAATTGTGAGAAAGGAAATTTCTATTGTTTAAGCATCAGTCTGTGATATTTTGTTGTGGCTTCCCTAAATACTAATACACACTACTCGTCTTCATTTTTCTGTAGCCTCTCAAATTGTCAGCTACCAGTTTAAAAATTGTCAAATTTTATTTGGTTCTGGTATAAATTTAGCTGCAGTAAAAGAGTTCCAAGCTTATAGAGATGATATAGAAGTTCGTTTTTTTTTTCCTCACAAAGTAAACTTTATTACATTAAGAGTGAGGGTGTAAATCCAGAGCTGGTATGATCACTCCGTGGTGTTAGGGACCCAACATTTTGCTCTGCCATTCTTGGGCTTTCTCCGCCCTTCCACATAGTCCACAATAGCTATTTCTACTTTTCAAGAGGAATAAAGGGCACAACCTGCTCTTTAAGGAAGGGACCTGAAAACTGTATGTCACCTGCCCTTACATGCCACTGATCAGGACTTAGTCTGGCGTGAAGGCGAGGTGGTGGATGAGGCCACTAAAAGGTGGCCATTGTACTTTTGGAGAGGAAGGAAAATTGTTTCCAAATACCTTCATTCATAGTAGGCACTAAACATGTAACTTAATTTTCTCACTTTTATTATCACTATCATTTTTAACTATTTTTTAACTTAATTAAAAATTTTATTGACATATAATTGACATATGATTCTAGTTTTCGGCACAGGCATGGTGATGTGATATTTGTGCGCTGTGAGAAGATCACACAGTAAGTCTCCACGGTGTCCATCACTTAAGAGAGTTGGTTACCTTTTTTTCTTGTGATGGGAGCTTTCAAGAACCCGTCTCTTAACAACTTTCAAATGTCCATAACAGTAGTTTCCGTGCTGTGCGTTACATCCCAGGACTTACTTATTTCACAGCTGGGAACTTGCACCTTTGGACCACCCGCAACTATTCTTATCAAACTTAAGAAAGTTTATTTCTTGTAATTATTTGCCCTATACTATTTAAAGACCCACATCCTGTATTTGTTTTTCTCTTTCCCAATTATGACATAGCATAAAACAAAATAAGGTTTGCTACTATTTCTTGATTTTTTCACTTGTGAAATTAAAGGATTTGATTATATTGTAGCTAAAATTCCTTTAAGATGAAATTTCTATGAATCTGTGCTATGTAACATATTCTACATATCGTAAGTAGTTTAGAAATGAGGTATATCAATATAATTGTCATGTATAATCAATGTTATGGTGATTTGTTAATGTTATTTATTTCTAAATAACTAGTCGTGTAGTCCCTACACAGATTTTCTCTATTAAAAGACAAAAAAAGGAGAAAATATTTAAAATATGGTGTCTGACAAATCTTTCCAAGGGTGTTCAGACATGTCAAACCACAAGGTGGCAGCAGGGGAGAAACTTCCCTGTTGTTTTCGCAGGCCAAAAGCACCACCGAGCTTAGAGAAATGCCACCAAGCAGGTACTGCTTTTTTCTCTCTCCGTTTCACATGTGCGTTCTCACACTGATTAAGCAAGACAGGCAAAATTTTGGTTTGTGTACATCTTTAAAAAAACCTTCGTAAATGTTGGTGATTATCCAAGAATACATAAATGAGAATGTCTGAAAACCATAAATATATAAAAGATATATAAGCAGATGTTCATGTCATCATAGACCTAAACTTAAACATGTTGTATTCCCATGATGTTTAACCAGCAGTAGTTTAGCAGCCTAGAGCATCTCCTTTCTTTTCAAGTACAATGTAGTCAGCACTATATTCAGTGACTCCTTACCCTGTACTGGAATGGTAATTTTATTACTGAATAAGATGTTTATGTATTTCATAGGATAAAGTAGCCAAATACTTACCCTTTAAAAATGTATAACTCTATTCTAGTTGAGTCCATGGAGCAAAAGTTAAACGAACTTGTTATTTTATCAAAGACAGCTGAGTTATTTGAAGACGTGAACCATCCCTAGTCATTATATAATCATAAAGCTCAAACTCTGTGATATAAATAAGCTGTAGGATTCCATCTTAAAGTTTACATGATATAAATAGAGATAAATTTAAAGCAAATTGACATTGTTAAGAATCCCATGCAGTCTAAGCTTGGGAAAGCTAGTTTTCCTGAATGCTCATTTGAATTGCTTTTCATTGTTAATGACGAAAAATGCAGTTAATCATCAAGACCCCTAACCTTCCCTATCAGAGGCACGTGCACTGCCCCTGTCAGAGTCACGTCTCTCAGCTCCCCATTTTCCCAAATAACCAGTTAGGTCCTGAGCTTATGATTACACTATAAACCTTAATGTGGAAAAATAATCCCCCTTTTTGTTGTACTCTGCTGTGTCCTGGGAACATTCAGCTTTGGGCAGCAGGCACTCCTGGCTGTGTCTGGTGAACATGAGTATGGGGAACTCTCCAGATGCCAGGAGCATGGTGCTCGCTGCACACACCTCAGGCTTTGCTCTGCTGTTGGTGTTTACTCGGCCATTGTGGCGGCTGTTCAGGGAAAATCCTTCTCCTAGAGTCTCTGCTTCAGCTGATAGAGGGCTGTTCTCCTCCATCTCCCCTACATGTGTTGTTTCTCACACCCTATTTAAGGAGCTTCCAAAATTCATTAGAAAATATCTTGTTCTTTCTTTGCTTCAGATTCTGAAAGTCAACTGTGTTCTTGAGTTAGTGGTTTTCATTGTCAGAGAGACCATTTATAGGTCAACATTCTCTGCAGACAATTGACAGGTAAAATTTGTTTTAGCAAGTTTTGGTCAAACTTACGTCTATGATCTCACCTCCCTAATTCATCATCTGTTGGGGTGACATTGTAACGTCTAACCGGACTCAGGGTTCTTCTCCTTGGGAAAATGCATGTGAATGCCAATTCCCCATCTTTGGAGGTCCCATTTTTTAGTTCCCTAATGACCGTTATGTGTCCACTCCAGCTGCACCAGCTCCCCATCCCCCAGCCCACTGCACCCACCATGGGCTCACTCTTTATGCTCCACAACAAATTTAATGCACAAATAGCCCCTGGCTTTCCTCCGCAAGAAATTCAAGTACATTAAATATAGATTTTTTAGCTATCTTTTTTTTAACATAGCAAACCACCTTCATTGGCTTTACCCTGTATCAATGTACCTAAGATGAAACCCCTTCTCTACATGGTTCTGAGCTAGTATTGGTATCAGGAGGCCTTTACAAGTGATTGGGTAGGTGAGACTGCAGCAGCGGTCAGGACTGTGCTTGGAAGGCTGGTGTGTGGTTAGGTGCTATTACAGCCCGTCCGTCGTTGTGGGTCTGCCAGCTCATCTCGTTGCTGCAAGACAGCAGCTGAGCCAGCAGCTCCTGCAGCATCCTCCAGATCTCCTCATTAACTCTGCGACAAAGGGTACCACATTCTCCTGCATGTAACCCTGTTTTTGGAGGCTTGGAGGAGGTGAGAAACCAAAGCAGGTTCCAGGTTGTCCTTGAGGTTTCCAACTCATTCTCACAGATTCCTGTTTGTTCTTGTTCTTCCACCCCTTCTTCATCCTTGCCCCACCACGCTCTCTATCCAGCTGTTCTTACACCCACCCATCATTCTCTGCTGCCTTCCCTGTTGACTCCAGGCTCAGGTGCAGAAAAAACAGGCATATGTGAAAAATGTAACAAGTTCTTCTGATACTGTAAAGTCAATCTCTATAATAAAGCCATTCTTTTTATATCATTTCTAGTAGATCTTCTTGTATCAAACCCTGACTTGATATATAAATTGGTACCAGAAGTGATTCCAAAGCTATCAGACTTTAAGTATGAATTCTCTGGATTGGTTCTAGGCTCTCTGCAATTAGTTCTCTAGTTTGGTGAGACTTAAATTCATTAATGACCATTTTCTAGTAGTAAAGGTAACATTGGTGTTCCATGGTGTACAACAGGAAAAATATTTAATTAGCATATTCAGATAATTATAATCAAATATATACATGAGTCTTATATTCAAATTAGGGCATCAATCTTGTTGATGAAAATTGCTTATATGGTTATATATTTATGAAGCTAAGGATCTTAGATGATGCATTTTGAGTCATCTTGCCCAGAAGAAGCAACCCTTCCTCCCCTGTGTGAGGATATGGGTTTCCCTTTGCCTAAAGACATTCAAATGGCCTTCCCTAATGTAGCTGCCTCGCAAGGAACTACTGATATTTCCTATAACCTATCCATATTACCTCTCATTGCTTCAAAACCTATAACCAGACTCAAGTCCCAATAGAGTTCAGGGGGTGAGGCATACAGTGTGACTAGAGAGAAGCTATGAGATATACTAAAAAATCCCACGCTATTTGCCAATTTGTCTCTACCTGTCAGTAACATCTGCTAATTAATAAATACAAATTTCTCCAGTTTAGATGTATACGTAAGTGACAGAAGTACAATGGTTTTAATGAGAAACCCATGCCTCCTTTTCTGGATGCTTGATACATTCAGCTGCAGTGTGAGCGACCCTAACAGATTCTGAGCAAGATCACAATAAAGACAGCAACACCACAAAGGGAGATTTATTTGTCCACTATGCTCTGTTTAAGGTGAAGTTGTTTCTTCAGCTACTATGTATGTCAGGGTCTCCAAGATGGCTCTCAGACTTGGCTCAGTAGAAGAACTTTCAAGAATCAGAAACTGTTATACTCCTGGTTATGATTTGTTACAGCAAGAGGTACAGATTAAAGTCATCAGAGGGAAGGCTCATGGGCAAAGTCCAGAATAAACAAGTCGAAAGCTTTCAGGTACCCCTCTCAGTGGAGTTGTACAGGATGCACCTTACTCTTCCAGCAGTCTGGGTGATGACGAATGCACAGTATTGCCAACCAGGGGGCCTCACCTGAGCCTTGAGTCCAGGGTTTTCATTGGAGGTCTGTCATATAGACATGCAGCACCTACGTGACTGTCTTCAGCTACTCAGACCCGCCTCCACTGCAAAAGCAGGTGCTCATCTGCAACTGTGTTGTTAACAAACTATCTGGTCACAGTGTGGCTCAAGGCCTCAGGCGTACAAACATTCTAATAAAGCAGAACATTCCAAGAGCTCAGAGCTAAGTTGCCTGGAATTGGCCAAGGGCTAGAGTCAAAAAAAAGGTCTTTCTTTGGAAATATAGGGGTTTGAGAAATTCATGTCTGTTGAGTTAACCCTTTTCCTGTCCACTATGGCTATAGAGACTGATGTTGCTGGCTTGAAGGTGTCCCTGTTCAGCAAGAAGAGCCAATGAAGGAAAAATAACATTAGACAGGCATTATAGGGTGTGGATCAAGATCTCAAGCTTTGACTTAACAGCTTGGCTGTGCCACTTTTCCCATCTTTGACTGTGGAGAAAATACTTCACTTTTTTATTGTTACTTTCATCCCTTATTTGTAGAGTGGGACTAATTGCAATCTACCTCAAAGATTTATTGTGAGGATTAAATAACCTAATTTAATGAAAATATTTACCACAGTAAGTTCCCAGTAAATCTTAGCAAAGGTCAAAACAAACATGGACACCAGCTACAAACACCACAGCCTCTTACCCTCCTAGAGGCTCCACAGTAGGATTCACCAGGCAACAGCTTAATGCCGTCTGAAGACTGTTGTATAATGAAATAATAGGAACAGGAAAGGCTTCTGTGCTGGTGGCTATTGTGTAAGTTCAAGGGTTTTGTGAAAGTCCAGCTTCATAGTTTGGGCTCCATGGAAAGCAGACTCTAGGGGACATTGGAAGGCAGGAGTGTTATTAGAGGATGCTGTCCTGCTAAACACTTGTAGAAGGGCAGGGCAGGGCAAGGCAGGGCAGGGCAGGGAACGGAAGGGAAAGGAAGGGAAAGGAAGGGAAAGGAAGGAAGGGAGAGGAAGGAAGCCAGATCAGGTATAGGGAGAAGCTGAGGCATGAGGCAGTCTCAGTAGACTCCTCAGTTGATCCTACTGGCAGCTTTGAAGCTGAGATAACCCTACAGATTTGTCCCAAATTGGGGTGAGAGGAGCCAAGTTTTGTATCCTATGTCAATCCAGTTACTGAATTCTGCCTACCCTGAGAAGGAATACAACTTTGGATGAGGTAGCTCTTATCTGCTGAAGCCGTTATTACTGTTGGCTGGTAGCTAAAGGCCGGCTGGCTTCATCGGCACAGAACTCATTCAGACTCACAGGGCCCCGCCCTCAGAAGGGCCCACACTTGGTTTAAGTCTCTATTGCTATCCCCTTGAATCCTTAATATTTGAACAAGAGGCCCCACATTTTCACTTTGTACTAAACCCCAGAAATGACGTTGGTCCCGGCTTAGAACTAGTTGCCGTCAGCACTCTTAGCAGCTGAGACCATAAGTCCTTCCCATTTGGGTGGCATGTCATGGCATCAGCTACTTTTAGTGCAGCAACAGAAATGGCCACTTCTATAAAAACTGAATGCTGTAAAGTGGGCAAATAAGAAGGTTAAACTCATTAGAATGAGAAGTTTCAATTTCTTTCCAATACACTGAGTTCTGTTCTATTTATTATCTGGCTTTCTGAAATATAAGGTCTGATATTTTGTTATCATAGGATTATTTGATTTATTGTATACAGCTTAGAACTTACGTCAAAAACACCAACAACGCAGAGGAATTTTATACGTCCTGAAGTCTCTGTCAGAAACTGTCCTTGTACCAGTCAGTTGATTGGCCCAAGATCAGCCCAGTGAGAGTGCAGACCCTGGAGGAGACAGGCAGGCATTTGCTTTTTATGGGTAGTCATTCTGCTGGGAATTATTTTATATCAGTCAACATGGGAAGAGTACACCTCCCCCAATGTTTTGGGGTTTTTTTTTTTTCTTTCTCTTCCCTTATCAGCGAAGGACACTTTTTCCAGATTCTCAGTTTTGAATTGTTTGAAATTTGATTTTTCTTCTGGGTTCCTCAGAGTTTCTGGAAAGTGCTGCAGACTTAAGACATTGGCTATGGTCTTCAGGAGAGAAAAATGATGGGACAAAATCAAGTCTCCTAAATATCTTCTCAGTAAATATGCATCCTGTAATTTGGTATATAAAAATATGCCACAGTTTACCAGTAGAGATATTATGAACAAATCCATATTACTGTTGAATTCTGGGCTTTCCAATTGCTTACTCTCTTGTTTTGAGAAAAGACCATGATATAGATGTTATAATAATGAAATGCCAGTCATCATTCAGGGTAAATCTTTTTTTTCAATATCTAACACAGGTATATATAATTATTTTGTAGTTAAGTTTTATAGTAATCACAACAAGAATATTGGTTACCTTTTAAAATGAATTATATGTTGGAGAAATCATTGAGCTTTTGAAAATACATACGAGTAATATGTGATGTTCAAGGATGGCTCAAAACTTGTACCAGAGAATGATTTATGGCTTAAATTTTGTAACTTTCTGGAAAACTTGCCTGGCCGTGAAAACCTGTAGTCGCTCTGTTTCCTGTTGTCACGGAGAGCAAAGAAAACAGTAGGGCAAGCACTAGATTTGGCATATAATTAGGGATGAAGAACAAAATACAAGATAGTGTCAAGTATTAGGAAATGAGACATTATAGTGTAATGACTAAAAATACAGACTCTGGAGTCAGGTTGCCTGGGTTCAAATCCCAGCCCTACTACTTTTTGATGCTGACAATTTAGTTACAGACTTCTCCCCCATAATGCCTGAGTTTTTTCATGCATGAACAGTGATATTCACTTCACGAGTTATTAGGAGTATTAAATGAATGATTCTAAGACTTTATTTCTTCTAGCTTATCTATTGTTGTTGTATAATTATTCCAGGTAGTTTCTTTGATCCTTAGTATTTCTATGATATCAGTTATAATGTCTTCTCTTTCATTTCTGATTTTATTTATCTGAGTCTTCTCTCCTTTTTTTTCTCCTGAGTCTAGCTAAAAGTGTAATTTTCTTAGTTGCCTGATGTGTAGTAGTCACTCACCTGGTTTCTGGATTTTTCTCAGAGGAACTTGTTTAGTGTGCTGCTGTATTCTCGGTGTGTCTGTGGGAAGAAGAGAAATTGAAAGCCTCCTATGTATTTACCTTGGTCCCAGTATCGGTGTGCTTTTTTTCTTTAAGGGAAGAAATTGATTACTAATTGTGGCAGTGATTTCCACACGTGTGTAAACATGCAGTCCTGAGAATTTACACATTTTGAGCACACCTCCGTGTGATTCCCGTGTGAGCAAGTGTGGACCATGTCTGTGGAATGGGAATTCTCTAATAGGAATTTGGCAAAGATGTATCTTAAAAAATTCTGGCTTGCTGTGCCCTGCATATTACTTTAACCTGGTCCTATCTGCCACTGGACCTGAATTTACATCCTAATGCCCTGCTTTGAGTAATCCTACCTGTTCTGCTTAATCCCATGAATAATCAATCCAATGCAAATGTGTCTTAATGCCTCTAATAAAAGCCCCGGCTAAGCAACCCACGAGGTCTTTCTCCCCAAAATGGGAATGGTGGAGGAGACCCGTGGCCGCCGGATTCTCACCTCCAAGCGTGTCTCTGGGTAAGATTGATTCACGCGATCGGGGTGGTCCCCCCACGGATTTTGTGGGTCGAAATCCGTGACAACTAATATGCCAGGCACTTTCCACACCCTGACTCATTTAATTCTTTCAATGACTTTGAAATATAGGCATTGTTATTTTCACTTGGCAGATGAAGAAACTGAGCTTATATGAGTGAAATAATTTGTTCACAGTAAAGCAAATAGTGACAAAAAAGGGATTTGCCCCAGGTGGGATCACTTCACCTCCCTGTAGCAAATTCTTCAGTGACTCCTTCATGGAGGGTTATGGTTCAGGTGAAATTCAAGATGACAAATTCCATTAGAGTAGTCTTTAAAAGATACAAACAATTGTCTGTAGGTTTATCTTGTCGAGTCGAGGTCTTTGATCATAGATGTCTTCATTTTTGTAGACTACTCTGTGCTAAGTATCAACTGTGCTTCTTATGTATAGCCAAGGCCTGCTTGCCTGAGAATAAGTCCTGTGGCAGGGGGTGGGTGCCATTCAAAGATGCAATGAAATCTGCCCCAGGTAGGTTCCTTGGGTCTGCTGGCTAGTATGTTTCTGAGGAACAGAAGATCAGGAACACTTGGCCAAGATAATGCTGCTGCTGCCTGCTCCTTTTGTGGTATCTCACTGTCGGCAGAGAAAATGCGTTCTGAGCTTTGTAAACTGAAATTGTGACACATGTGTGGATGTCAGTGGGGTGCAATCTGAAAAACCACTTTTAACATTCATCTCATGATTATTTATAAACAACATTGCATTTCAGTAGAGTGGTCACACTTCTCAGTTTCCCCAGCCTGGTTCTGGTTTATGCCTGTCGTCCCAATGTACTTGTGGACAGCACTGACTTCAATTCTCAAAACTTGTAGTTCCAATGGTAAATTATATGATCATCTTACATAACTATTACGTAGAATAGTTCTTGCCTCCCTTTCTAAGCTGTCTCTTATTTTGGTTCTACAATCACGACAGACCCCTTTCTCTTCATTTATATGCAAACCATATTTTTTGTTTTCAAATTGTTATTTATTACCTATTTAAATTTGTTTTCATTGTTCAATTGATATATTTTTCTATTTGTGAAAATTGTTTTGACATCTTGAGTTGGGATGGAATGCATCATAATTGTTTCCATTAAAAGTTAATTGAAATACATTTTTTATTTAATGACTTCATTTAGCAGTAGGGTTTTCAAGAATGAATTAATAGGAGTAGCTTTATTCTTGGCACCTGGTACAATGAAGGCATACAAAAGAATAAATGTTAAATGAATATTAAATGAATGAATAAATGAATCCAAAGGACCATGTGCATCTTTACAGCAAGATTGCCGGCAGGCTTTTGTAGCCCGTTACTGTGTGTTGAAGTTATTGTCTTTTCACTCGGACAGACGTTATGTTCACGCCACCTATTACACCTGTTGCTTTGAATTTTTGATGATAATCATCGTATCAGTAGGCAGTGAATTATGCTTCTCTATTTCTTTGAAGTTAGGTGTGACCATATAACTTCCTCTGGAGAATGAAATGTGGATATGTGCTCAGAACAATGAGGGCCCATTGATCGATGGCATTCAGTTCTTTACACTGCTTTTCCTCTGTCTCCTTCATTGTTCATGGAATCATGTGGTGTTACAGAGGTGGCATAAGATTCAAGCAGCTTGGAACCCTGAGCCAATACATGGAGGATAGCTGTCCTGGGAAGTTGCTTGCAGCTGCAGTGGACTTGGCAAGAACAACAAATAAAGTAGCATTTGCATAGTGACATTTGATGGTTCTTTGTTGCACGGCATGATTTAGCCTATCTTAATGAATAGGCACTTGGAATACAATGGAGATTTAGTTGAATTAATCAAGGGTATTCCATAATAATAGATTGTTTTCACCAATTGTATCTTAAGATAACATTTCTTATGAACTTGACCCTATGTTAACATATATACATGTCTTAGTATTGTATGTGTGCCACTACAAATCTAGAATCCTAGAAGCTTAGATGGACCCTGGGAGGTGGCGTGGCTCATAGCCTCATTTTACAATGGTGAAACTCGGATCCAGAGGGTGGGGAACGGTTTCCTCAGATCACATAGCTGGTTAACTGTGGAGGCATAATTAGAGTCTAACATCTTGCCTATATATTCGATGCCTCATTCAACTCTGTATTATACTCCTGGCAGCTTTTCACCCACAAGCCATGGCATGGAAATTCCCACCAGTACATATTCTTTTGGATTGAAATTAAACACTGAACTTATACATCTATTAAAGTTACACCAGGAGAGTAGACATGATTAGCTGTGTCTACTCTTCAAGTTAATAGAAACATCCATCAACAGTAATATACAGAGTTCAAGGGATGAGATAAGTATTAGATACATTTGGTAAGGGGAGAGCTTGATAAGCATAAAGTGATCCAGAGAAAAGGAAGAATTGACTCTGCAGGAATCTTTTATAGGGTCACTGGGCAGCTAAGGACCCTAGGCCCAAGGAATGCAGTCAACTGGGAAGAAAGTAAGGTAGAAATAGTGTGGGTGGGGGTGGAGCAGGACACTCCACTAAAAACAAGTCTAATAATTAATTCTAAGATTTGATAAATATTAAATAACTTATAATTATCTAAATAAATTTACTATAATTAATAATTGCATATTTGGCAGTGAATTCCATATCTTCTTTTAATTGTTGCTACATATTCTCTGAATCAATTTATTTTTGAGCACGTGAATCCCCCTCCCCAGCCCACACAAACAGAGTTTTATACAGATGCCCGCAGAGATTGGCAGTGGGCAAGGGGTAGGATTTCTGAATGGCACATTATTTAATTTTCCTATATTTTTCTGTGAGTTAAAGAATATTCCTGCATCTTGACAACCAGAATCCTTTTGAACACCAAATTTGACACTAAATACCTGAAGGCTACCAATAATTTTCCCTACTCTATTTATATTTACCTATGAATTCTCCACATATTTCGTTTGAAATTAAAGAGCTCTCAGTCATGAGGAAATCTCAGTACATAGCTCATTACAATGGGAGAGATGATAATGAAAATTTAGAAACCAATATCCATTTAAGAATAAAACATATAAAAATGCATATTAGTATATATCTTGCTCCAACATTATTTAATTCCAAAAACATTTGAAAAGAGAGCTACTTGCTATTTCATATATGCCCCTGAAATTGACATCTATGATACTAAAATTTTCTTAGCTTGTGCAGCATATCTACAAGGGTTAATCTGAGAGATCTGGTCATTTCCTTTGATACCAGGAACACTAGTATCCTTCCCTCAGGGCGTGAGCTGGAAGAGGGGAGTGGAATTCATAGAAAATAGTCTGATCTGGATTATCTGTCTCTCCATTGTGTCAGCTTCAATAGTTTTAATTAAAATCAGTGTATAGTGATCTCTTATACTTAATAAAGCAGTTATTGCATGTCTGGTTTGCTTTCAAACATTTATAAACTACTCCGGTCTCTACTTCAGCAACAAAAATGCTGTTGTAGAAGTTTTGAGGATAGCAAACAAAATATAGTAAGTCTGTGAAATAAAAAGGGAGTCAACAGGAGACATGACCATTTGACCATAGGCTACGTGGCACTTTATTTAAACAACAGTCAGTTCCTAGTAAGTTTGGTTAATATCATATCTGTTGGAAAAAGATCAGAACGAGCCACTACGCTGCCACAGAATTGCAGCACTCGACTATATTGAAGTCTTTGCGGTCACAGGAGGTCAAACTAGAAAGCTGGCTCTGAGCACTGCCATTATGATTTCCTGAATGTCATCTACTCTCTCTGAATCCTGTTTGGTTTCCTTTTTCATGTGTATAATAAGAATAATAATTCCTAAATGAGTGGACATATGTACAAAACCTAGCAAGTGGGGTATACCCTCATAAATTTAAACGTGCCAGCCATGTTTACCTTCCTTTAAATATTTCATGGTTACATGACAGCAAGGAACATTTTATTTATATAACATATAATAATATAATATTTTTAAAATATTGAAGACCTTTAAGAGAACAGTGTGTGAAATCTTAGCAAAATTTAGACATTGTAAGATGGAATTAATCATAACTGTTTTCTTTTCAAATATAATGAGAACGAACCTTAGAAAACACAGGGACATTTGCCAAGGAATGACTCTTTAAGTCATCAAAAAATGTCGACACTGCTTAGCACAGTCTCTGGCACAATTCAATATTCAATAATTTTTGAATGTGAAATACAGTTGTTTAGAACTTATTTCATATTTTAGTTAGCCCTTTCAGATGAAGAAAGAGAGAGAGAATCCAAGGAGCTGGTTCAAAGTTACCCAGTTTCTTGGTGTTTGGGATGGACCTAGCACCCCATGTTTCATTCCTTGGTTGAAAGTCAACTGTGACCCTGTGACTCCTGAGCATTCTACATTATAAAAATGTAGAGAGGTTTATTCTTCTCTGAAGCACTAATAGTGAAAACTGTTAAACACAAATCATTGTTTTATAAAATTAATGAATGAAATATATATGTAGGAATAGACATATGTGTAAAAATACATATGCATTTGTTTAAATCAGTCTTTGCTTAACACTATGCTATGTTTCGGATGGGAAAGTAGTGGAAGATATGATCAACTGTAGAGTATTTTAGAGACCACTTTGTTAGATGATATATCACAATAGTAGTGGAGAAGAGACTGGGAGATTTTTTTAGGATGACAGAAACCGTAAGCAAATGGTGGTTTGCGTATGGGTTGGCTGTGGTTGGATATCATGGGTTAGCCAAGTAGAACAATGCAGCATGCCTACCCTCGTGTGTTTGATCTTTGTGTTTCTGAGAAAGGATATCAAACTGTTCATAATTGGAGATATTGATCAGCCAGAACAAACATCATAGAATTCCCTTTCTTAAGACAGAAGTAACTGTGGTGGACAGCAGTGACATCATATTGGATCTAATTAATGAACTCAAGAATGGTGAGAACACAGAACCCAGGATAGGGTTGTAGTCCTGTGTGGAGCCATTAAGAATGGAGAGTTCTCCTGTGGGACACCACAGGGGAACTTCAGAGCCAGCTGTGGTGAATGATTCCCCCAAAGAGCTTCGGTTCCTCAACTACCTGTGCTTTTCTTTCCATTCCCACATGGGACTAATATATATATATATATATATATATTAGTGAAACCATGTTGTCTCTCTTTTAGCCTTAATCTGTGCATCTGCCTAAACTTTACACTATGACTCATTTGTAGTTCTGATATGCAAAGTCCATTCTTATGCCAGAAGGAAAATATCTATGATTAAGGAAAATGAAATTGTAAAACAACTGAACTTTTTTCATTAAATATACTTACAACATATGGTTATGAAAAAATTTAAAAATATACATATTTTTAAAAATGATACTTGAGACTACTTTCTTCATTCTCTCTCTCCCCTTTGGGTAGTCTTGATCTTACTTAGTGTATCACCCAGTCGGTAAAAGCACAGACTCTAGAACCCCTTTTCTTGGGATCAGTCTCTTTATCTGTTAACCACGTGACTGGAAAATTGCTTAATATCTGTATGTCTCTTTTGTCATCTGCAGAGGAAATAATAGTAGTCCCTATATGAGTTATAAGAATCAAAGGAGAAGATTCACGTGAAGCACAGAGACTGGTGCCGGGAACTTAGTTAGAGACCAGTAAAGGTTAGTTATCACTATTATTTTCCTTTATCAGTGATAGAAGGTCATAAGGAGGATGAGCTCAACAGTCTTTCAGTACTGAAGCCTCCTTGGATATAGCCATTGTCACTTGGCAGGACACTGGTGACTGTGGCCCAATAACCATTCAGTAAGTTTTTACTACCCGTGATTACATTGGTGGGTAATTCAGTAAGTCATCAGGGCCCAATAAGTATCTGCACTCAGATCATCAACAGAAACAATTTTGACTTCCCACTTGAGATCATCCCCTTGGAAAATCATCCTTTGTTCCCTACTCAAAACCTTCTCAAATTTGGACTCTCTCTGAAGGTAGACCTAGTTAGATGATAAATAACTCCACCCTCAATTTCAGTGCACATTATTTGTATGTAACTTTGCTCATTATGAAAGCACTACCATGAGGAAGGGCTTTATACCAGGGCTATAAGGAAAGCTGCCTTCACCTCTTCATCCTCTGCACCAGTTTTCTGAACACCACTGTATTCTTATATCACCTCAGTTTGAGTATAAAATATAATGTTGCATCCTTTTTTGTTGTTATTTTGCTTCAAATCCCACTATTATTGAAAATTCTGGGTTTCTACTTTTAACTGTTATACATAATGCTAATACTAAATTCAGTTTCGATCTCTTAAAAAATAGATTTTCTTCTTCCAATACAGTGGATTCACACTTTGATTCAATATTCTGTGTGTGAGAGAGCTGGATTTGCCCAGAGTTGTTATTGAGTCCAGGTAATGATAAAGAGGGAAGGATTTATGCACAGAATGGTAACAAGAAATGACACCAGTATAAAATCAAGGAACTGATGAATGTTATGACTATGTAAAAAGCTGCCACTCACCAGGAATAGGGAGTGAGCAGCATACTTGGAAGGCATATGCTCTGAGGGAACTGAAAGTGTTGAGAGAGAAGGAGGACATCGTGGAGTAAAAAGGACACTTAGACCAGCTCCAAGCCAAGAGATACAGGGCTAAAAGGATCAACTCAGTTTCTACTCCAGTGGATTTCTGGGAACAGTGTCCACATGAGAGCCACATTCCTGTAAGAGCAAAAAGGTGAAAAAATGTCTACAGAAGTGGCTGAGAGTGAGGGGGCTTTTACTGATGACTGAGCTTGAGTTCTCAAATGAATTGTGAAAGAGTTTCAGGGGATTAGTTATAAAACACATGGGCAGAGCCAGATTGAGATTAGAGTCTGCTGGGGATGAAAGATGTCCAGCATTTCTTGGAACTGAAAATAACAAGGAAGGTTGTAGAGGTTTACCCTGAACTGGGAGGCTGAAGCCGATGCCTAGGTTCCGCAGGTCTGTCTTACCCTAATCACACAGATTTCGTCTTTATGGAGTCCTTGAAAGCAGTAGGAGAAAAATCTAAAATAAATATGTCAACGGAAATATTTGTCACTTCGATAGATAAAAATGTTTTTCAGTCATATATGTATGTATGTAAAAAATCAAGATCGAACTATAGAATATTCTATTTTGTTTTTATAACTTTCACTTTATACCATAAATATGTCATTAATTATTCTTATTACCTATGATATAAAATGGCTATATATGAAGATAGAGTACTTTATTTAACCTTCCCCTTATTGTTGGAGAGTTGTTTCCATGAATATAGAATATATAAATGTTACCCAAGCAATATGTCACTAAAAATACATTTAGGAATGGAGTTATAAACACTGGGGAAGTGCCAGTGTTTGCTGTCAAATTTAAATAAGTATGCTAGATTTAAGACTCTTTAGAGGCAAAAAACTGAAACCTATAAAAGTCAAACTTACAAGGCAATGGAATGAGATTAAACTTCTGGTGGGGAGCACATAATAGAGCTATAGTATACAGCTATTGTAGTATAAAGTTGTAGACCTGAAATTTATATAGTATTATTAATTAATGTTACCCCAATAAATTTAATTGAAAAAAGATTTTATTGGATTCTCTAGGAGGTTTATAGGAAAGAAAATAAAAAGCATTGTTAGAAGATAGTCAGTTCCCTGACATTTTTTTTTTCCCAAGCAAAGTTTACTTGTAGTGTCAGAGAAAATGGATCCCACATTCTTCAAAGATAGGTCAGGGTCATGAGTTGGAGAAGATACCATGAATCAGCAACATTTGGCTTTTAGAGATCCTGAATGCATAAGCTCTGTGAGAGTCTGAGGAATGCACAAAAAATATATATTGCAGGATGCTGTATAAAATCCTATCTTTGGGGAGAGTGGCGTTTCACTATGGACCAGGTCATTGGGCCCAGAAAGGAACCCATCGCTGATGGTTTTGAGAAGTATTAACTCTTGAGAATACTGGAATACAATTTAATGCTTAGGAAAAATCAATGGCATGTGTATCATTAAACTTCTTATGAAAGTCTGTCTTCAAACCTCAACTTCCTGATCTTTACTCTTTTTTTTGCACATCTTTTTATTTTAATATTTAAAAGAGTCACATACTCATTCTGACAACTTTCCCAGGCGTGGCCACCCGATAAGTTACACACACACTCAGGAACTTGGAAAGTTATTGCACAGCTGCTGAACTGACCAGGTCAGGGCAAGGGGCCACTCTGCCACCATCGGCTCCAGGTCACCTGTGGCAAGGACAGCTTAGTCCAAACAGGTTGCGGGGCAGCTGCCCTTGAACCTTGTCTCCAGATGATGAAACTAGTGAAGTTAGCACAATTCTCGTGGCGACTTTTGCTACAGTGGCACATTTATTGAAGTGGAACTTTCTCAGTGGGGAGCGTGGTGTACTGCCTGCTCGGTAAAAATAATGTATGTATATTTATTTTCCATAGTGCTGCGAGCAGGCCGCCTGATCTTTACTCTAGGCTGTTTATGAACAGTATCATTTATTCATGCATTAATATCATTATATTTGGTGGGATTTAGTGAACTTCAACTCTCTAAATTGAATCTGGGTTAGACTTGGACACTCCATATATATGGGTTTAATTACTGGTGTTTCAAGAATAATCTCACTGTCATATGTTACCAAGAAGCCATTGGTTCTCAACTACAGATGATATTATCACTGTCTTCCCCAAGGAACATCTGATGATGTCTGGAGACGTGTTTAGTCATCATAGCTGGGGAGGGTGCTACTGGTAGCAGGTAGAGGCCAGGGATACTGATAAACATACTACTATACACAGGAAAAGTGTCACAACAAAGAATTCTTCAGTCCAAAATGTCAATAGGCTGAGGTGGAGAAATCATGCATTAAGCAGTTCCATGTAACAGTGCACTGCCAGGTTCTAATGTCATTTTAACTCATGACGTATGTTAGGAAGTATTAAGCATTCTCAGTGGATGTTGCAATGTTACTACCTTTCTCTAAGATTTCTGTACAATTATTAACTATGTATTGTGCTTTTATGTGTGATGCCTTCCTTCCTCTCTGTCAAAATTGATATGTGAAAAGTTAAAAGGTGAATTTGTCTCTTCTGAACACCATCAACATATTTTTCAACTTATATAATTTATTCCACAGGTTGAGAGAAAAAGCTGTTCTCCCTCTATATTTTCCAAAACGTTGAGTTTTTAAGTTTCTTCCTGGAAACAGTGACCACGTTTACCAGCAGAGGCTTCTGTGTAACTCAAAGAGCAGAAGTCAGAGTTACAGCTGGAAGCAAAACGTTTTGCATGAAAAAGTCTTTCTTACAAATTGTGCTAAGTCCTTGCTAGAGCAGGAAATAGTTCAAGTAGTAGAAATATCTTTCTCCTGGCTGGCGGAGAAGGAGGTGAGAGCATGTTAACACTTACTTCTCAATCCTTGCTCTTTCCTCCTCTTGCTTTCTTTCTGCCTCCCGTCTCCTGGGGCTCTTGTTGCCTGGCTTGGCTGAAAATAATGATGGGTCTTAGAAACTATCAGGATTAACATGCAGTCTCTCTGTGAATATCCCACAAAGCTTTTTCTTTATGTGGCCTCTGCTTGCCTTTCTCACATCTCATCTGCACTGGGCTTCAAGCACAATCCCTAAAGTAGTGATTCCCAAACTTGAGTGGGCATTGGACTCATAACAAATGGGCATTAACATGAAGATTCCCAGGACCACTTTGCAGGTGTTCTAACTCTGGTGTAGAGCCTTGGGATCCATATCAAACTCCCACATTATAATTTGTTAGTTGTGCCACTCATTTCTTCTTTTACTGTTTCCCTGGAGCTTAAAACCCTAGTGTGTATCCTTGACTTATTGTAATTTTTTTAAATTAGAAGTTTACTACTTCTTAGAAAGTACAATTAGATCAGAACTTTTTAACTGTATTCACCTCATAGTTTTCATAAATTTACTCTTTATATATTTTAAATTTCAGAAGACATTTTTATTATTTCTTTATACAGTCAGTACAAAGTTAGATTTAGACATATATTTAATCTTTATGGCAATCTTCATCTTTCTGCATAACTATGACCTCAAGTAGAATGTTGGAGAATTTCTGCTGTATTATTATTTTTAGTGTAATCCTCCTAGTGAGATACTCTCTCAATTTCTGTTTTACTAAAACCATGGTGTTTCCCTACATTTATCATTCCTAGTTCTGATTTTAATGGATGGCATTTAATTTCATTTTAGAAGGGAATTTCCAATAGTTATAGAATTCTAGGTGGAAAGTTATTCTCTCATTGAATTTTAAGAGTGTTATTCCTATGCTTCTGGTTCTTGGATTTTGTGAAGAAGTTAGTTGGTATTTTACTTAATCCATTAAAGGAGATATTTCTTATAGCTTGTATTTTTTTTTTTGTTTAGTTTTCAGCATATTCACTGGTCTGATTTTCTTCATATTGGTTTTATATACACATTTTATAGTTATGATTTTGATGTTTGAGATTCATTTGGGAATGCTTTAAGCCAATATCTCTTCCAAAGTTGCTATTCTTTCTCTTCTTTTTCCTTGCACTCTAATAACACATGTTAGTATTTTCACATGTCCCATTCATTTTTTATAGTTTACTTTGTATTTTATTTTTTTCTTTGTGCTTCTATCTGGATATTTTGTATTATCTCACTTTTGATTTGCTAATTCTCTTCTCGAATATTTCTAATCTTCCATCCATTGAGTTCTCAAATTTAGGTATAGTATTTTCAATTCGACTATTTTCATTTAATTTTTTAAATAGTTCTCAATTCTCTAATAACATTATGCCTTATGTTATCTATTTATTTGTACAATTAAATTACACATATTTTAATACCTGTCTTATAATTCTAAAATCTTAGTCACATCTCTGGGTTTGTTACTTTTGATTTTTACTCATTTGGTTGTGTCTATTAGCATACTTTTCTTTTTTCTTTTTTCTTTATTATATTAAAATATATATAACATAAAACAAGCTATCTTAACTATTTTTAGGTATACAATTCATAATAATTATATGCAATGCTATGCATTATCATATTATCTATTTTTAAAAAATTTATCATTCACACAGAAATTCTGTACCCAATAAGCAGCAACTTTCAATTCTCCCACCCCCCCTCAGTGCCTAGTAACCTCTATTTTTTGTTTCTTTGAATTTTCCTATTCTATATTATTTCACATAAATGAAATCATGCAATATTTGTCATTTTGTGTGTGGCTTATTTCACTTAGAATAAGGTTTTCAAAGTTCACCCATACTGCAGCATGTATCAGAACCACGTATCATAATCAGAAAATGAGTTCCATTTTATGATTCAATAATATTCCATTATATGTAAATGCCACATTTTATTTATTCATTGTTCTGTTGGTAGGCACGTGAGTTGTTTCCAAATTTTTGCTATTATGAACAGTGCTGCATTGAGCATTGCTATACAAATATCTTTTCGAATCCATGTTTTCAATTCTTTTGGACATATACTTAGGAGAGGAATTGCTAGGTCATGTGGTAATTCTATGTTTAACTTTTTGATGAGCCACCAAACTGTTTCCAGAGCAGCTGCACCATTTTGTATTCCCACCAGCAGTGTCCAAGGGTTTCAATTTCCCCAAATCCAGGCTATCACTTGTTATTCTCTGTCTCATTACAGCCACCCTAGTGAGTATGAAGTAATATCTCATTATAGTTTCCGTTTGCATTTTCCTAATGACCAATGATGTTGGACATCTTTTTATGTCCTTATTGGCTATATGTGTATCTTTTTTTGAGAAATCTTTTCAAGACCTTTGGCCATTTCATAGTTGGGTTGTTTATTTGTTGTTATGGTATAGAAGTTCTTTATAAATTCTGGATAGTAAACCCTCATCTGATATATGATTGGCAGCCTGACCAAACTCTTAACGGAAAGAACAGAGCCAATTGTTGGGTTCGCCTCTGTCCTTTCCTTCCCTCCAGGACCATGGTCTCAGGAGTGCTGCCTACCTTGCTAGTCCTTATATACAAACAATTTTATATCTCTAGTCCCAGAAAACTTCCAAATGTGACTTAGTTCCTTAGCTGCTATTTTCTACTAAGCATTTGGCTTATTGGTCCTGTGCCACTTCCAAATTGGGATAGTCCTTGCGGAGAAAATATGTGTGAAATGACTGGCTACTTCAATGAATGTTTCATCTTTCAAATATCTTGATCCCTCAAATACTAGATACATTGGTAGTATTCCAAACTCTATATATACATTTATATTTTTTTACTTTTTCTATTATTCTCAGTGGAAATATGGTTAGCAACAAGCTACTCTTTTGTTACCAGAACTGGACATGGAAATTTTTTTTATTGTTGTAAAAAAATAACATGAGATTTATCCTCTTAACAAATATCTAAGTGTACATACAGTACAATATTGTTAACTATATGCACAAAGTTGTACAGCAGATCACTAAAACTTTTTCATTTCAGTGTGACTGACACTCTAGAGCAATTGCACAGCAACTCCCCATTTCCCTCTCCCCCCGCCCCGGCAGCCACCGTTCTACTTTCTGCTTCTATGAATTTTATTGCTTTAGATCCTCATCTAAAAGTGGAATCATGTAGTATTTGCCCTCTGTGACTGGCTTATTTCATTTAGCATCATGTCCTCTAGATTCACCCATATTATCCCATATGACAGGATTTTCTTTTTTTTAAGGCTAAATACTTCCTAATATGTATACACCACTTTCATACCCATTTTTGGTCAATGAACATTTCAGTTACTACCACATCTTGACTATTGTGAATAATGCTACAATTAATATGGTAGTATAAATATCTCTTCAAAATCCCGATTTAAATTTTTTTAAATCAATACCCAGAAATGGGGTCGATAACTTATATGGTAGTCATGTTTTTAATTTTGTGAGTAAACTTCACATTGTTTTATAGTGCCTGTACTTTATATTCCCACAACCAAAAGGGTTCTAATATTTCCACATCCCTGTCAACACTCGTTCTTTTATTTTACTTTTTCAGTAATTGCTACCGTAAAAGGTGTGAGGTGGCAAATCACCATGGTTTTGATTTGTATTTCCTTGATGATTAGTGATGTTGAGCATTTTTCAATATACCTGTTAACCATTTATATGACTTTTTTTTGAGAAATGTCTCTTCAATTCCTTTGACCATTTAAAACATCAGGTTATTATTATTATTTTACTGGGTTGAGTGAGTTTCTTATACATTTGGTTATTAAACCCTTATCAGATATATGGTTTGCAGATATTTTCTTCCATATGTAAGTTGCCTTTCACTCTATTGATTGTTTTCTTTGCATTGCAGAAGTTTTTTTTTTTTTAGTTAGATGTGGTCCCACTTGTACAAGTTTTGCTTTGTTATGTTGCTTTTGGTGTTACATCCAAGAAATCGTTGCCAACCCTAATGTTATGATGCCTTTCCACTATGTTTTCTTCTAGGAAACTTACAGTTTCAAGTTCTTTTGTTTAAATCTTCAATACATTTTGACTTGATTTTTGTGTATAAAGTACAATGGAAATCTAATTTCCTTTTTGCTTGTGGGTGTCCAGTTTTCTCAAAACCATTTGTTGAAGAGAATATCCTGTTGCATTGTATATTCTTCAACTGTTGTTGAAGATTAGTTGACTGGGACTGAGTGTGTGTGGATTTATTTCTGGGCTCTCTATTCTGTTCCATTTAACATAGTTTTGTAATATGTTTCTAAGTCAGGAAGTGTGAGACTCCAGCTTTATTTTTCTTTCTCAAGATTATTTTGATTCTTTGGAGTCCTTTATGGTTCTATATGAATTTTCAGATTTTTTCTATTTCTGTAAAAAATGTCATTAGGATTTTGATGGGAATTACACTTAATCTATAGATCGCTTTGGGTAGTGTAAATATTTAAATATGCCTTACTTTAAAAAACTGCCTCATAGTAGTCAATTGAATGAATGTTTCTTAATATTAGTCTTACATTAATGAAATTTAGGTTTCTAGTCTGCTATGAAAACAGTGCTATATTGAATATCCATGTTATTCGCAAATGCAGGTAAATTTGCACTTTTGATAGTAGCAAATTGCCTTCCGCTGAGGCTGTAACAGTTTCACTCCTATCATCAACATGTGTCAAGGCCTGTCACAATCCCTCTTTCATATAGTGTGTTCTTACACTTTTTGTCTGCTGTCAGTCTTAAGGGTAAAATATTATGAGTGCAAGGACACTTCTAATAAACTCTATTGATACTATAATAAAAGTAGTGAAAAAGACACAGCAGTTGTGTGCTAGGCATAGGCACATTTTTAAGTACTTTATAATTTTCAACTCTTTTAAAAATTTTTATGGTTCCCTATTGCCACAAAAAAAACAAGTACTGTAGATTTAAAAAATTACATTTATTGCAATGACATTGGTTAATGAAATTATATAGGTTTCAAGTGTACAATGCTATAATACATCAACAGTATATTGCACAGTGTTCACCACCCAAAGTCAAGTGTCTTTCTATCACCATGTATTTGAACTTCTTTACCCTTTTCTACCTCACTCTCACCACCCTTTCCCTCTGCTAACCACCACACTTGTCAGCGGCTGTGTGTTTTGTTTGCTTTTCTTATCTGTTCATTTGTTGCTTTCAGTTTTATATCTCAGAAATGAGTGAAACTTGACTTTTTCCATCTGACTTATTTTGCTTAGCATGATATTCTCAAGATCCATCCATGTTGTCACAAATGGCTATATTTCATCTTTTCTTATGAATGAGTAATATTCCATTGTATATATGTACCACATCTTCTTTATCCAATCATCTATCAAAAGACGCCAGTTATTTCCATGTCTTGGCCACCATGAATAATGCTGCAGCGAACATAGGGGTACATATAATTCTCAGGCCTACCATTGAGATAAGCATTGGTTTATTCTTATTTTACGGATGAGAAAACTGAAGCAAACAGATTAGATCATTTCTGAAGGTTCTCAGAAGTGATGACAGAATTGAAACACAAATATTCTGATTTCAGAGTTTGTGTTCTTCATAGGATGACAGGAACACAGATAATAATTACAGGTATAATTTTAAGATATGAATTATTTTCCTACGGTAAAAGTAAGGTACATAAAGCTGTTTATATTCTTTCATCCTTTAATAACCAAGAAGCCATTAGAACACCCACATTGTATTAATTTCCTGTGGCTGCTATAACAAATTACTACAAACTAGTGGCCTAAAGAAACAGACATTTATTCTGTCAATATTCTGGAGGCCACAAGTCTGAAATCATAGTGTTGGCAGGCCGCACTCCCTCCTAAGGCTTTAGGGAGAATCTGCTTCTTACTACTTCCAGTATTTTGTGGCTGCTGGCACATCTTGACAATATGGCCATTATCATTCCAATGTTTGCCTCTGTGGTCACATTAATTCCTCTTTTATGTCATCTGTGTGTCTTTATTCTTCCTCTGTCTTTCTCTTATAGATCAGCTGTGATTTATTTAGGACTCACTTACATTATCTAGGATAAATTCTTCCTCTTAATCATATCTTTTAGGGTATAATGCTTCATTGCTTCAATTCATTGCTTATCCATGCACAGAAATATTCACTGGTTCTGGGATTAGAACATGTATCAGTCTTTTGGAGGGGCTACATTTCAAACCATCAAATTAGTAATTTTCAACATTTTTCATCTCATGACACAAATAATTGAATTACTAAAATTCTGCAGCACACTGCAAATATATTTTATATAATTTTTGCTGATCTGACAAAAAAAGTATAATTTGGATTCATTCACACCAGATGGCTATTGTGTTGGTTGCTATAATTTTTTTTTTTAATTTGACAATCTAAGGGAAAAGAGATCAATGCTCATGTCTAGTAATATATTGTATGTTTTAAACATTCTTGTGGCATACCAGTTTGCCTCTTGAAGCACACAGTTTGAAAACCACTGCACTAAACTCATTATCCATTCATCTGAAATACCTTGAACCTCTTTATTCATTTGTACATTCATTCACTCAGAAATATTCATGAAATGAATATGCTATATGGCAGGTATTTTTCAACATTGTGCTATGGAAAGAACAGTGACCAGAGCAGATAATAATAACTCTGCCTTCATGGTGTTTACATTTTAGCTGACAGAGCCAAATAATGTGAGAAATAAGTGAGTCAATATATGGAGTGCCATCAGGTGAAAAGTGCTATGAAAACAGAGATGGGAGAGAGGAAGTGCTGCGAGAAAGGACAGTGGGAATTTTAAGAGTGGTTGTAGAAGAGGCCTAAGAAGATGACCGTGGTAGGCTGACAAATGGCTTCCCCAAAAGATGTCAGATTCTCATCCCCAGAACCTGTAAATGTTACCTTCTATGGCAGAGTCTTTCCTTATGTGATGAAATTAGGGAACTAAAGATGGGAAGTTTATTCTGGGTTATCTGGGTGGGCCCAAAATGTTCTAACAGTGTTTTTGTAGAAGAGCAGCAGAGGAGGTTTTGTAGAGGGAGAAGAGTAGGAATGTGACCGTGGCGGCAGAGACCTGAGGGATGTGGCCACAAGTCCAGCTTCCACCAGAAGCTGGAAGAGGTGAGGCAAAGATTCTTTCCCAGAGTCTTGAGGGCTTTGGCTCTGCTGAACACCTTGATTTTGGCCTCTTATTTTGAACTTCTGCCCTTCGGAACTATGAGGCAATGAATTTCTGTTGTTTTAAGCCACGTGGTTTGTGGTAATTTGTTGCAGCAGACACAGGAAACTGATGCAGTAACATTAGTACATATTCCTGAAGGAAGGGAAGAAGCAAGCCATATATATATATCTGAGGAATGAGAACTCCTGGCAGAGAGAAACTGACTCTCTCACAGCCTTGAGGTGGCGGTGTGCCTGACGTCACTGAGACAAAATTAGAGTGGCCTAAGGCTCAAGTGCACTGACCAAGGAGAGGGTAGTAGGAGTTAAGATCAAAGAGGTCAGAGGGCTTGCAGATTTGGTGATGATGTTCATTTTCACTCCCTGGAAAATAAAAAATAACTGAGTAGATGATAAAATTTTACCCTTACTTTGAGCAACTCCTAATTTCTACCAAAGGAACCAGGATCCTTCTGTCTGTGATATTGAAAATAGACAATAGGGAGCTAAAGGCAGTAACAGGAACCAATTAGGAGCCTATTGATTAGGTTTAGTAGCAGCTGATGCCTTGAGTCTAGACTTTATAAGAGAGGTCTGGGTTGGAGATAAACAATTCTAATTGTTTTAACATGGAAATATATGCTAAAAATTTCAGCATAAGAGATAGGATGGTATACATATATTAGTTTAATTTCACTTAAGGGGCAGTTTCCTAACAGGGAATACATTAAACACTTAACGGGTGATAAGACTTGATCAAAGGCAGCTACAAGTGTTTCATCTATCATTATTTCTGATAATTACTGGAGGCTTTGCAAATGGATGTGAGAAGAGGATTCTGCCGGTGAATTTAGTGGCTTTTTAATGAGCATTGAAGAATATACCTGTAAATTATGTGTGAATTTAGTTGTATTCAACATATGCAGATTATTAAAATATTTTAAACCTCCCACTACTGTTTGTAATGGATAATAGAGTCAGGGAAGGTTTTTACACCTCATCTCTCATTTTCTTTTTAAGATTTTTTTTTTTTTTTTGAGAGAGGGGAAGGGAGGGAGAAAGAGAGGGAGAGAAACAGCAATGTATGGTTGCCTCTTACATGGCCCTCACAGGGACCTGGCCCACAACCCAGGCATGTGCCCTGACTGGGAATCGAACCGGGACCGCTTGGTTCCCAGCCCGTGCTCAATCCACTGTGCTACACCAGCCAGGGCTATCATCTCTCAGAATGTCATTCAAAGCATGATGTTAATGTAGTCATGGGTTAGAATATTCTCATTGGCTGTATTGAATATTTGGTTAACAGTATTGTGCCTCTAAAATATTGTTGGGTAAGAGAATGTTTTATGCAGAAAGTGATTGATTAATCTCAAAAAATAGGGAACTGGGACTTTATTAAGCTGACAGAAACAGATCATCTGAGTGTTTCTGTGCCTGCTTATTAGTAAGGATTTGACTTACAAATGGCAATGTACATGGCAATATCTAGTCTGAACTTCACTTTCATTGAAAACCTGGTACTGTGTTAGTAGGAGAGTGGATGTCTTTCATCTCCCTCAGCAGCGACGTAGGTTCAGCAGAGTATTTCAGTGAGGATTTCATGGCAGAATGTCTCATGCTGAACTTGAGCAAACCACTTTGAAATGGAAGGAGTCTTGTCTCTTCAGTTTAAACATGTAGATTCGAAATTAATTTTCTTTCCCCTTGTTACCTGGGTATTAACACGTTCTCTGTTATCTATCAGAGAATCATTCTGATAACTATCTAAATGATTTTTTAAAGCACATTCTTTGCAAAATGTGAACAAAAAGTGGAATACTTTTTACTAAAAAGCATTCTTTATGCTTTTTTAAAAAAAGATTTTATTGTTGTTCAATAACAGTTGTCTGCATTTACCTCCCCCCACCATCCCAGCCCACCCCAGCCATCCCCATCTCCCTCCCTTGCTTCCACCCCCAACCTTGGTTTTGTCTGTGTGTCCTTTATAGTTGTTCCTGTAAACCCTAACCTCCATTATCCCCCCCCTGGTTACTGTCAGATTGTTCTTAATTTCAATGCCTCTGGTTATATTTTGGTTGCTTTTTTCTTTTGTTCATTAGGTTCCTGTTAAAGGTGAGATCATAAGGTATTTGTCCCTCACTGCCTGGCTTATTTCACTTAGCATAATGCTCTCCAGTTCCACCCATGCTGTCGCAAAGGGTAGGAGCTCCTTCTTTCTCTCTCCTGGGTAGTATTCCATTGTGTAAATATACTACAGTTTTTTGATCCACTCATTTGCTGATGGGTACTTAGCTTGTTTCCCATGCTTGGCTATTGTAAATTGTGCTGATATGAACATTGAGGTACATAGGTTCTTTTGGATTGGTGTTTCAGGATTCTTAGGGTATAATCCCAACAGTGGGATTGCTCATACAAAATATTAGAGCATGGATACACCTTCATCATCTTATACATGAAGTAATAATGATCTAGAAATAATGAATAATTCACAAAACAAAAAAATATTGGAGGAAAGATGTTCTGAAGCATTTATTCCTCATGTGTATAGTAAAATCAATATAAGATATTGATTATATTTTGAAATGATAAAACAAAATAATAATTACAAAGGCCAGATATATAGAATCATTTTGAATATTCTCATATCACAGAACAAATTCTAATTATTGCAGTCATTCTTGCTTACACATTTGGGTCTGGAGTAAAGAAATGAGATTGGTGGAAGAATGTGAAAACATGTATTCTCTGCACTGTGTTCTTGAACATGCAGAATAAATTCAACCTGGCATCTTTCAGGTTGGGAGATCTTTCTAATCTTAGGTTATTAAGAATTGTATTTTACATTTTAATGATAATTGAAATTAATAATTCCAATAGTAGATACAAGTTATAGATTATCTACTTAGTTTTTATAAATTGTTTAATCCTTAAAATAATCCTGACATTAGGCTTTTTTTTTTCCATAGGAGGAATTCATGTTAAGGCTAGGTAAATAACTTGCCAAAGTCCATATAACCAGAAAGTACTAAAACCAAAACTGTAACAAAATTCTCTCTGAAATGTATGTCCATGTTCTTCTTGTTAAGTCAAGATGGTTACTTACAATAACCCTGAGAAGTGGACAGAGAAGTTAGTATTATCCATCATCCACATGTGAAGAAAGTGGGATATTGTCTTACATGACAGAACTAGTTAATCATGGAACTAGCCTTTGACCAGAACTTAGGCCCTCTGAGTGGTGTTCCTCCTTTTAGATTGCGCAGTGGCCCCATTTTTTATGTGTACATTTGCTTTTCTTACCATCTCAAAGCATGCACCCTACAAAATCTTCCTTTTAATTCCTACTCCCGAATTCTTATGAATAAAATGGCCTTTAAATCTCTGATTAGATAGGAAAATCTCTACAGTTCAGTTTCTTACTCATTTTATCTTCTCAAGCCCCACAACCTTGAAAAAAACCCGTTAGACAACTACATTGAGCAAAGTCACTTTAATCCAGTTTCTTAAAGCAGAGATTTTTGTTGAACTAATAAAGAATTGGCTCTATCAAACTTTTATTTCACTTTATTGTGAATCCTCTAAAAATGTCCCTAATTTACTTAAGGAAATTGGTTACAGATGGTGGATTTTTCTTTATAAAATTGTGCGCCATTAAGAGAATACATGGATTTTTTTCTTGAGAGATCTCCAATGTAAAAAGTAAACTCTGTCTCGGTTTTAGAATGCAAACGCGTGGCCTACTATAGTATTCCAGTTGGTGCTTGAATAATATTGAAAACCACAGCCTCATTTATCAAAGTTATAATAAAGTCTCTTGATTTTTGAAAAGTAATAGAAATTAACTCTACTTAGTATTTAATAAAAAAGGAGAGATAAAACAGGAAGGGGAGCCCTGGCTGGTGTAGCTCAGTGGATTGAGCGCGAGCTGGGAACCAGAGGGTCCCGGTTCGATTCCCCGTCAGGGCACATGCCTGGGTTGCGGGCCAGGTCCCCGTGAGGGCCATGTGAGAGGCAACCGTACATTGCTGTTTCTCTCCCTCTCTGTCTCCCTCCCCTCCCCTCTCTCTAAAAATAAAATAAAAATAAAATCTTTAAAAAAAAAAAAAACAGGAAGGGGAAAAGGAAAGAGGAAGGAGCAAGAAGAGAAGGGTAAGTAGAGGATAAAAAGAAATAGAAGGAAAAAACATGTGTATATACATACAAATATATACCTACATATATACACACATATGTATACTATGCATGTATGCATATCTAAAAATATCTAATATTTAAACTAAACAAATATAATATATGCTTTGTAGTTTGTATACTATGTATAATATGCAAGTATACATATATATCTTAATGTAATTTATATTCTAGAAAACAAGGTTATCTGAAATATATCTATCATTGTGGTAGGTAAAAATCCTAAGATGGTCTGCAAGATTTCTGGCCTCTCTATAACCTCCTCTTCGTGAGTGTGGGTGGGACTGCTGAATATGATGGGCTGTTATAACTATAATTAAGTTATGTTATATGGCAAAAGTGAGGTATTTCAAAGGTGTAATTACAAAGCTTAATTAAGGTCCAAATCAATTGATTTTGAGTTAATCAGAAGGAAGATTATCTTGGATCAGCTTGACCTAATCAGTTATTTAAAAATGGAGGCCTATCTTGAAGAGAGATTTTCTCACTGGCCTTACAGAAGAGTATTGTGTTAGGGGAGAGACTGTGAGAGGGTCACATAGCAAGGGACTGTGTGGTCTGTGAAGGTCTGAGAGCAGCAGCTGGTGGATAACCAGCAAGAAAGCAGGACACACTGCAGCAGCTGCAAGGAACTAAATTCTGACAACAGTCACTGGAGCTCAGAGGAAGACTTCAAACTCCAGAATGGAATGTGACCCAGTTGACATCTAGATTGCAACCTTGTGGGACCTTATCAGAGGACCCAGTCAATCTGTGCCTGGACTCCTGACCCACAGAAACATACACACGTGTCTTATTTTAAGTCACTACTTTTGTGGTAATTTGTTATACTGTAATGAAAATAGTTGAAAGTAATGCAGTCATCCCTCTAGTTCCATGAGGAATTGCTTTCAAGACTCTCCATGGAAACCAAAATCCATGAGTGCCCAATTCCCTTGGTGTATTATATTCATATAACCTATACACATCCTACTGTATGCTCTAAATCATCTCTAGATTACTTATAATACCTAATATAATGTAAATGCTATATAAATAGTTGTTATACTGTATTGTTTAGGGAATAATGACAAGAAAACAAAACCTGTACATGTTTAGTATAGATGCAGCCATCACAGGCCTAACTACATAGTACTTATTGGCAACAACATAACCTGTTTTGTTTTTTTTTTTCTGAATATTTTCAATTTGTGGCTGGTTGAGCCTATGAATGCAGAACCTGTGAACACAGAGGGCTACCTGTATGTGCCACAAATTCTTGCAGAATCACAAAGACACTTTCTAGAATCTAGGCTGAGGCAGATAGATTACTATGGCTCTTTCAATCCTACAATTTTGGACTGCAGAGGGTAAGGCTCATAAATTTGAATGTACTCAGGATTTATGTTGTGAAATAGAGTGTGAAGCAGTCCTAGAATAAAACAACAGCAGCTATACTTCTCCCATTGCTACGACTACAGGCATATCATGTGCCTTGCTACAGTTCTTAAAACATTCTTCAGGTCAAATGAAATAACCAGAAATATTCTATGACTACATAAATCTTGTGGTCCACAGACCGAAACCCTGCTCTAGGATTACTACTGAGGAGAATAATTAATGAACAGGGATTTTTTTTCCCCTATTCCATAGCTATTAAAAAATTTAAAATAGCATAGTCTTTTTTTTTGGTGTTATTATTTATTTATTACTCTAAGAAAATCTCATTTTGACTGGAGTCAAACTTAAGATAGAAGATCTCAGAGAGGACAGCCTACGTCTCTTGGAAATTTGTTCCTGACATTTTTCTTTGGCCTCCTTCATTCCCTTAGCCAAAAGTTTAGCATGTTCTGCAGCCTCTCCTTGTTTTTCTTCATATGTTGCTTCTTCAGAGCAATATGCTGACATTTGTGTTGCAGGACATGTGGAGTAACAAGACACTGAATCTGTGGTCCTAGGTTTCTTGCCTTCTTTGTTTAGGGCCTTTCTCTCAACATATTGATGGATATCATCTTCTTTAGAGGGATTAAAAAGTTTGCGGATTCTGCTAGCTCTTTTGGGCCCCAGGCAACAAGACATGGTAGTATCAGAGAGACCAGGAATATCTTTCTCCCCCCCTTTTTTTTATAGTGACCACATTGAGAACACTGAGATTGGCACCCACAATACAACTCCAAACAGATTTGTGCTTTCTCCAATCTGCCTTGGTCTATAACAGGAATGCCCCTTACTCAGCAGCAGGCAGACATGGCCATGAGTCAAGACACCCTGCTCCATGGGGAAACCTTGTTTGTCTTTCCTACCACTGATTCAAAACACATAAGCCTTCCATTCTTTATCCAGAACATCACCAGCAACTTCTGTGGCCATATGCTTCTCATAAAAGGTATAAACTTTGCATTCATCACCCACTTCAATGAGTTTCTGGCAGCCAGTGTCTGGGAAAGAGATGTTCAGCTTCATCCTGAAGCAGCTGACCACCTCCGAGGTGCCATGATAAAAAGCTAAAGTGGTATAGTCTTTCTGTGCCAAACAACTAAGATATCTGATACACACACATTTATCAAATGTCTCTTATGTACAGTCATTGTCTTCATTACTGGAGATAAAGATCTGACTATGCTCTGTTCTCAAGAAACACATAATATTCCAGGGATACAAATATTTAAACAAATAAATAGGAATTCAGAAAAAATAAATGAATGTGTGTAAGAGGCCGGCCAAGATAGAGCCGTAGGTAGACACACTGTGCCTCCTCGCACAACCAAAAGAGGAAAAACAACAATTTAAAAACCAAAAATAGCCAGATCTGACAGAAAACTGAACTGAGTGGAAGTCTGACAACCAAGGAGTTAAAGAAGACACGTTCATCCAGACCGGTAAGCGGGGCAGAGCTGGGTCGAGGGAGAGCACTCAGCAAGCCGCGGTTTGTGGAGCCATACCGGCAACGCTCCAGCTGCCCGGAGAGGCCTGTGGCAGGCGCACTCGGCAAAACCGGGGCTGAGACTGGTGGACTGGGCAGTCCCTCATTCTCATGCAGATAAAGCAGGAGGAAAACCTGGGGAGTAGAACAGACCGCACAGCCCACCAACGCAGGGAAATAAAGCCTCAAACCACCGATTGAAAACACCTGTGGGGGTTGAGGCGGCAGCGGGAGGAACTCCCGGCCTCACAGGAGAGTCCGTTGGGGAGACCCACAGGGACTTGGAACTGTGCAGGCCCGGCCACTCACCCCGGAGCCAGCAAAGAAGGACCCAACTTGCTTGTAAGTAGCTGGGGAAGAGCAGAGAACAGAGCAAGTGCCATTGTTCTCTCAGGCCCCACCCCCACAGCATCACAACGCACGTTGTGGGTTACCCTGCCCTGGTGAACACCTAAGGCTCCGCCCCTTAAAGTAACAGGCACACCGAGAAAAAAATGGCCCAAATGAAAGAACACATCAAAGCTCCAGAAAAAAATACAACTAAGTGATAAAGAGATAGCCAACCTATCAGATGCACAGTTCAAAGCACTGGTAATCAGGATGCTCACAGAATTTGAAGAAAAATTGTTGCAATTACTTGAACAAATGAGAAGGGATGAGAAGGAAACTGGGACTCAAATCAATGGAGTGGATCAGCAGAAAGAAAAAATATCCAACCAGAAAAGAATGAAAAAACAAGAATTCAAAACACTGAGGAGAGGCTTAGGAACCTCCAGGATATCTTTAAACATCTCAGCATCTGAGTCATAGGGGTGCCAGAAAGAGAAGACGAAGACCAAGGGATTGAAAACTTATTTGAAAAAATAATGAAGGAGAACTTCCCTGAGCTGGTGAAGGAAATAGATTTTCAGGAAGTCCAGGAAGCTCAGAGAGTCCCCAAAAAGTTGGATCCAAATAGGAACACACCAAGACACATCATAATTACATTACCCAAGATTAAAAATAAGGAGAGAATCTTAGAAGCAGCAAGAGAAAAGGAGACAGTTACCTACAAAGGAATTCCCGTAAGACTGTCAGCTGATTTCTCAAAAGAGACTTTGCAGGCAAGAAGGGGCTGGAGAGAAGTATTCCAAGTCATGAAAGGCAAGGACCTACACCCAAGAATACTCTCTCCAGCAAACCTATCATTTAGAATGGAAGGGCAGATAAAGTGCTTCTCAGATAAGGTCAAGTTCAAGGAGTTTATCAACAGCCAGGCTTTATTATATGAAATGTTAAAGGGATTTATATAAGGCATGGAAGGATATCAACAGGGGAGTGGTAGGGGAAGAGAGGGGGAAAAGGTGCAGAGAATAAGTAGCATAAACAGTAGACAGAAAACAGACAGGGGGAGGTTAAGAATAGTATAGGAAGTGTAGAAGACAAAGAACTTATGTGTATGACCTATGGACAAAAACGAATGGGGAGGTGGGGGTGGAGGGGAAGAAAGGGGGGAAAATCAGACAACTGTAATAGCATAATCAATAAAATATATTAAAAATCATCAAAAATAGTAAAAAAAGATGTACACCTGTTGTAGGGTCCTTTTTATTAGACATCTAAGGTATATTGTATTAGACATTAAAGTAACTTTACATTGATAAAGTGGGGGTAACAAGCCATATCATTTAAAGCTTAAATTCAAATGGCTTCAAAATCCCTGCTATTTTTATATAAGCAAACAAAAATTCTGAAAGTATATTTACCATTAAAATACTGACAAAGTTATAGTTAAAAGGAAAAAAGTACCAATATTTTGTAATTCACAGCTGAATATGTTTCTTTCCACAGTTTCACTTTAACTTCCAAATATTGTTGGTAAAAGGTAAAATGAATATTTTGACTGGAATCATAAATACGATGTCTTTTGTGGAACTCAATTATCTAATTCTTCCTGTCTTCCAGAACCATAATGTTTGGATTTATTCTACTTCAACAGTAGCTATGATCTCTGATATGTAATCAACATGTTTAATAAAAATCGTTTGAATGGATTAAGTTATATTATAGATTTATAGAATGTTTTACCCAAAGCCTCAATGGTTTTGGAAAAAGTATAATTTATCATAGAGAGACATATAGAAATGTCTAGAGTACAAAAAGATTTTTTAACACTGAATCCATGTAACAGTTTGTTTCATAGAGGAGAGCACACTGCATAGATTGGACTTTGCTAGCACAGAAACTTCAAATTGTGTCAGACAGTTTTGATCATCTGCCACAAAGTGTTGCTTCCAAAAATAAAAGGATTTTTAAAAATGTTTTTACTTGAATTCTGTAAGAATCACTAAAGGTTTCATTCATTTACAAATATTTATTAAGTACTAAATTAAATGTACATAGGACTGTACATGGTAATTCATTTTTTAATCTTTACTCTCAACTAATTTCTTTTGAATTTTGTTTATATATGCACTGGATCTAAAAGCCTACTTATGTTGATTAGACTGTGAATACATTGTAAACCACTCTTCCATGAGAATGCTGGTGGCATTATTTTAATTTTTTTGCAGTAATGTCAGGCAATAATATTCTTTGTTGAATAAATAAAATGCATATTTGAAATGTGCATTAATATATAGTACATGTTATTTTCCACTTTATAATTTGTTTTTTTTTATTTATTTATTTTCAGAGAGAGGAGAAGGGAGGGAGACAGAGAGGGAGAGAAACAGCAATGTATGGTTGCCTCTCACGTGGCCCTCATTGGGGACCTGGCCCACAACCCAGGCTTGTGCCCTGACTGGGAATCGAACCGGGACCCTCTGGTTCCCAGCCCGCGCTCAATCCACTGAGCTACACGAGCCGGGCCCACTTTATAATTTGTTTATCTTGAGTAAATAATTCAGTAGCATTGGAACTTATTTCCTGTGCTTTATTGGTACAGTGATCCCTCACCTATTGTGGGAGTTACATTCCAGAGACCCCCATGATAGGTGAAAATCCACAAAGTAGCAGTGTTATATTTATTTCATTATTTATATATATTTTAAGGCTTTATAAACCCCACACTCCTGTAAGTCTTTCCCACTCTCTTATTAACCTTTCCCACACTCTTATAAACACTTCATATGCTCTTAAACACTTTCTACACTCTTAAACCTACATAATTTTAACAACATTTAAAATTCTATATGGGTACTCACCAGTGAAGTATACTACAACTTGAACAATGAAGATCATGAATTATGTAGCTGTGCAGTACTGATGGCAATGAAGGTGATGACGATGAGATGAATGCACTGCACAGCCAAGAAGAGCATTACAGCTCTTCTGAAGGCACCACTGCATCAGGCGCTTCATCAGGTGGTGCAATATCTTCGCCCTGGGCCATAACTTCTATTTCTGCTAAAGGCATAGGCATAACTGATCTCTTCATCCAAGTGATGAACATAGTTATGGGGAGTTGCTGACGCTGGTTTTTCTCCCCAAGTGAGAAGGTTTTTATAAATTGACATGCCACTCTTGATTGTATTTACGAAGTGCAATGAACAAAGCATCTGGGGGTCCCATTTTTCAGCCGCTCACTGAAGTTCTTCAGCCATTCTGACCATGGTTGCAAGATGACCGAGTATTAGGCCAACATCCTCCTCTTCTCCAATCCATAGTTCGTCTTGTTCCTCATCCTCTTCTTCACTTGCTGACTTCATCATCTCCATCAGGTCTTTGTCCCTCAACGGTTGTGAGTAGACATCCCCAGAGGAAGCTTCTCCATACAGAGAAATGCTCTTGAGTCCAAAGCGTCTCTGAAATTTTTCAAACCAGCCCTTTCTGGCACTGAATGGGGTTGGTCTGGTGGGAGAAGCACTCGACAGTCCTGCTTCTGTGTCGTTGTCTTTGTCTTCATCCTCGTCACTGTCATGAACATCTATGTTTTCTGCAAAACTATCATAAAGTTTCTTGGCCCTCATATGATGGTGTTGGTATCCAGTGAGATATTCTTCTCCTGAAGTCATTTATTCACAGGGCCAATGCAGACTCCATCGTCACAATGGCCTTATTGCAGGAAGTGACCACCCTCTTTGCAGTCTTGTTAAAAGTCATTGTTGCCATAGACCTAATATTCTTCTCATCTTTCTTTATGTAGCGAACAGTAGATTCATTGATCCCGTAATGGCTGCCTACAGCTGTGAAGCTTTTGCCTTCCTTTAACATGTCGAGAAGTTCCACCTTTTCTTTGATGGTAAGCATATTTCACTGGCACTTGGGTTCATTGCCAGAAGCCTTAAAAGGTGCAGAATGTTTGGGTGGCATCGTAGGGCTTGAAATAAATTCAAACTTTGACAAAAATTTCACAAAAACACAACACTGCAGAGCAACAGTACATGCAGCGATCAGACATCAATGTGAAGTGGACAAGGAGGGATGCTGAATGTATGGGCACAGTGCAGGAGAGCAAACAGACCCATGCTACAGCCAATCAGCACCCAGGATACAGAACACAGTGTGGTGGTTGGTCACCTTCCATTCCATCAGCTAATAGTGTGTTGTGTACAATCTCACGTTGGCAAACTTGCACAAGCAGTAGTGGCGTACTGCATTTCCATTGTGTACAGTAAGGTATTTATCCACTGATGGAATACATACTGTATTTTATTTCAATTTGATATTCTTTTAATATGTTTGAATTAACCTTTTTATATCTTTTATTATTGTTATTATTGAAGATATTGTTTTAAATTTTTTAGGCAAAAATAATTAAAATCATAAATATTATATAAATACCTATATACTGCAAAATCCTGTGGTATAGCAAAAACTCTATGATACAGAATTGGATATATATTTTTTAAAGACCTGCAATACAGTGAAGCTGCAATAAGTGAACCACAATATAGCGAGGGACATCTGTATTGAAATATGATGCATACTTTTTAACATCACCCCTTATATGAAATGCTTTCTAAATGTTTATAAGGACCTTACAAGATTTTGCATCTCTAGACTCTATTCTCTCTTCTATCCTTCTGTCCCACATATTGCCCAAAATAATAAAAAAAAGTGAAAGAAGATACCAGAGAATGAAGAGAAAGGCAGAGAAGGATAGAAATAAATGTAGAAAGAAAAAGAAAACATAAAAGAGAGGTAGAAAACAATGGGCTAAAGGAAGTGAAGAACAAGTTAGGGTAGTATAGGAAAAGAAAGACAACATCAGGAAGTTAAGCACGCCATTTAACATGGGGTTGCAGCATCCCGAGGATGGCTTGCTTTTGTGTTTTGCCTTCTGCTCAACCAGGTAGCTAAATAAAAACTACTTTCTGTCAATGGATAGATATAATATTTTTATTTAATTTATTTTAAAAGTCTATTTTATTGATTATGCTATTACAGTTGCCCCAATTTTTTGCCCTTTCACCCAGTACCCTTCTTCCCTACAGCAATGCACCCTCTTAGTTCATGGCCATGGGACATGCATATAAGTTCTTTAACTTCTCCATTTCCTATACTGTTCTTAACATCTCCCTGTTTATTCTATTCCTACCAATTATGCTTACTGCTCCCTCTCTCTTTTCCCTCATTCTCCCCCTCCTTCCATGTAGCTGATAACCTGCCAAATGATCTCCATATCTATGATTCTGTCCTTCTCTGGTTGTCTGCTTAATTCGTTTTTGTTTTTGTTTTTTTAGATTCAGTTGATAGCTGTGAGTTTGTTGGCATTTTAACGTTCATAGTTTTGATCTCCTTTTTCTTAAATAATTCCCTTTAACATTTCATTTAATACTGGCTTGGTGATGATGAGCTCCTCTAACTTTACCTTGTCTGGGAAGCACTTTATCTGTACTTCCATTCTAAAAGATAGCTTTACTGGATACCATAGTCTTGGTTATAGGTCCTTGTTTTTCATGACTTTGAATACTTCTTGCTAATCTCTTCTTGCAAAGTTTCTTTTGAGAAATCAGCTGATAGTCTTATTGGAACCCCTTTGTAGGTAACTCTGTTTTTCTCTTGCTGCTTTCAAGATTCTCTCTTTATCTTTCAACTTTGGCATTTTAATTTTGATGTGTCTTGTTGTGGTCCTCTTTGGGTCCAACTTGTTTGGGACCCTCTGTGCTTCCTAGACTTGTATGTCTATTTCCTTCACCAGGTTAAGGAAGTTTTCTTTCATTATTTTTCAAAGAAGTTTTCAATTTCTTACTTTTCTCTTCCCCTCTAGCATCCCTGTGATTCAAATGTTGGCACATTTGGAGATGTCCCAGAGTCTTCTCATTCTCTCCTCATTTTTTTGAATTCTTGTTTCTTAATTCTGTACTGGTTGACTGTTTATTTCTTCCTTACATACAACATCATTGATTTGAACCTCAGCTTCATCCCCTTCACTATTGGTTCCCTATGGATTTTTCTTTATTCACTTAATGTAGCCTTTATTTCTTCCCTTATGTTTTTGCCATACTCAATGAGTTCTTTGAGCATCCTGATCATCAGTGTTTCAAACTCCGCATCTGGTCATTTAGTCATTCTATCTCTGTTTTGTTTAGTTCTTTCTCTGGGGTTTTGTTCTGTTCTTTCATTTGGGCCATATTTCTTTGTATCCTCAATTTGGAAGCCTCCCTGTGTTTGTTTCTGAATATTAGGTAGAGCTTCTTTGACTCCCTGTCTTAACACACCTGTTAAGTTATATGAGGCAGCATCTTAGGTGTTCACTAGAGTGGGGCAAACCACCTCACCACTTTGTGGTTCTGTGTGTCGGGAGGGGTTGGAGAGGGAACAATGCTGCTGCCTGGCTTCTGGAAGCTTGCCTGGCACTTGTTCTGTTTCCAGTCATTTCATCCACTTCCCATACGTGACTGGTGCCCTTCTACCTGTTGCCCTGATGGTGATTTCTAGAGTGGGTGGGTTTGTATATGTTCTAAGTCCATGTGGGTTCTTTAAATGGACTCGCCTGAGAAACTGGCAGTTTCTTCCACCACCCCAACTGCCACTGGTTTTTACAGCAAGAAGATATGAGGTTTTCTCTTCCCAGTGCTGGAACCTTGTGCTGCATGATCTGGCTTGGGGCTTGATCACTCACTCCCAATGCATCCCTCCTGATTTTTATCCACCACATGTGAATGTGGGACCACTTGTTCCATTGTCTCTGCTGCTGCCTCACCACCACACTGCTTCCTCTCCACCCCGACTCCCCTTCTCTGCCCCTCCTACCTGTTTGGATGAATATGGCTTCTTTAAATTCTTGATTGTTGTACTTCCATACAGTGCAATTTTATGGCAGTTATGGGTGCTTTTTATTTTGAGGTTAGTTGTGATTCTTCTTGTGTTTGTGCAAGAAAGAAAAGTGTGTTTGCCTATGCCTCCATCTTGACTGGAAGTTTAGATATCATGCTTTTAGATAATCTAAGTTCATGACTTAGATCTTGGCTCATACCTTTAAGATAGGTTTTGAAGAGCTGGAGAGGGGTATGGAACAGAGTTGTTCAGAGAAATTTATGTAATAACATGTTAGTTTAAGGTGGATTCATAAGACTTCTACTAAGATAAACATCATTCTTGAGCTAGAGACTCAACTATACCATAGTGCTTCCTGAGTAGATGGGAGGTAATCTCATTGTTCCTTGATTCCTTGCAACTAAACTCTGAGAACTTGGAAGATTATATGGAAGATGATGATCAAAATTATGTGCCAAGAATAATGGTTCTTAAACACTCTTCATTAGAATCTTCTGGAGAGCTGTTAAAAATTCAAATACCTGGGTACCATCCACAAGCAAGTAAAGCTCAGAGTTTCTGAGGATGAATCCAGTGTATCAGTATTTTAAAAACTTCCTACATAATTACACTGTTCCCCAGGATTGAAAGTAACTCATGCCCCTATTCCTATATTTCCTCAGTAACAGCTAGCTCCTAAAAGCCACTGTTCCTTTTTCCAGAAACTATAATCTTTGAGAAGATTCTTCTATCAGAACTCTGTCTTTATGATTTTCATCAAATATTTGGGAAGAATTTGTTTGAAGTATGCTCATCAGGCAAGCTGCTCATGATGATAATTAAAATAGTGAGACTTTTGGGGGGCAAAATAATCATCAACGATAATGAGAGTTTGAGTAGACACACTGAAAAATGGCAAGGTATAGCTGTAGGTTATTTATGATTTTAATTTAGTATTGTAAAAACATGTTCTAAGTTTTCTTCTTTATTAGCAATTGATGGTTTAGTGGCCCAGGCTACTATTGGAAAAGAAATAGACCATTTTATTAGGACATATCAGATATTTTTTTTACTAGCTGGCTTGTTAACAATGCTTTTGAGTGAATCATTTATATCAGCATATACACATAATGTTATTTCTCCCTATTAAAAAAAAGTTTTTCTTGACCCCATATATTTAATTCTAGTGACTCTCATTTCTCTGATAGCAAAACTTCTTTAGAAATTATTTTTTGCTGACCCCTGTTCCTCTGCTCATTTTCTCCTGAGCCAACTCACCCTCTCAGAACTCCATTGAAATTGTTATTGTCAAGTTCATCAATCACATATACAGTGTTACATCAAATGACCTTTTTACTGACCTATCAATATTTTAAGACAGAGTTGATCTCTATGTCCTCCTTGATATATTTCATTCCCCTGACTTCAAAGACTCAATCCATGCTTATACTTTTCCTCATATCTCATCACTAATCACCTTTTCCAATTTTTTTACTTAGTTTTTTCCTTCTCTTCTCTCCAGTCTCTGAATGTTGATGTGCTCGAGAGCTCAGTCCTAAGACCTGTTCTCTTTGCCCCTCACTTGCAAACCTTGGTGATTTCACCCAGAGTATTGACTTTAAAAACAATCTTCATTCTTGTGACAATCAAATTTATCTCTCACCTGGATGTTTTATCACTCAGCACCAAAACCTAGTTGTGTAATTTTATGGTAAGCATAATGTGTCCCTGTAAAAACTCCTGTTCTCTGCACTCCTGAATTTGATTCTCCTTCAGTGTACTCTGTCTCTTTAAATGGCAACTTCATTTTCCCAGTTATCTAGGTCAGCAACCTTAGGGTCCTCTACTCCTCTTTTTCTCTCACATCCCACATCCAGTCTGTCAGCTAAACATTTTTATCTCCATATTCAAAATATATCCAGAATATGAGTACTTCTGATGACCTCCATTGCTAAAATTTTGGTATGAGCTACCATAGCCTCTTGTCTCAATAGCCTTCTAAGCGTTTCTTTCTTTTTTTCTATGCCCTTGTTTCCTGTCTATTCTTAGCTCAGCAACCAAAGTGTTTCCTGAAAACATCATCAGTCAAACCATACCTCTTCTTATCATCTCACTCAGGGTAAAAGTCAACATCGAATAAATGGCTTGTAAGACCCTCATTTCTTATTCTCCCCATACTCTTGCTCATTCCCATAAATTTCTATTGGCTCTTTACTCTTCTTAGTCATAACAGCCCTGGTGCTACCTCACGGCTTTGAACTTGCTATTACTTTTGCCTGGAATGCTTTTTCCCAGACATCTACATAACTTTAATCCTTGTTCAGTTTACCATTCCAGTGAACTCTTGCCTGGAAACATATTCAAAACTGAAACCTACTTCTGTCTTCAACACTCTTTCTCCCTTTTATGTTTTATTTTCCTCCATAGTAAATGACATCATTTAATGCACAGAGATCTTATGTAACTTCTTTTCTACCTTTCTTGATTAGAATGTAAGCCCCTTAAGGACATGCATTTTATTTTGTTTCATTCAGGCTATATTCCTAGTGCCTCAAGACATTGCCTGGCACTTGTAAAGTGATTAATAAATTTTTTTAATGGAATATCTCATTTATATAGCACCATCACTAGATCTCTAGCACTGGAATTTATGGTACTCAATCAGAGACTTTACATTGATTTTCCTATTAGAATTTATTTATTTATTTATGTATTTATTTATCCTTTCATTCATTTAACTTTATTGGGGTGACATGGTTAATAGAATCATATAGGCTTCAAGTGTGCATTTTAATGACATAAGACATGTGTATTGCACTGTGTGCCCACCACCCACAGCCAAATCATCTTCTGTCACCATCTATTAGACCCTTCCACCACCCCCATCACTCCCTTTACTGTAGTGTCCACCACACTGCTGTCTGTGTCTACGAGTTTCAGTTTTCTATTCCACATATGAGTGAAATCATATGAAAAGAAACAAGAGAAAATTCCAGGGGCAAGCATTTTTTTTTTAACTTTCAGTGCACCTACTTGCATGCCATCAGGTTTCCGTACTGCCTTCATGCTGTGTTTGCAGTTAGACACCAGTGTTGAAGATTACACAGAAATATGCCAAATGAAGCTTAAAAAAGAGTGTGCAATGTGTTTTGAAATCCATAACTCTCATTTCCTGCTGTGCTTAATTTCAGAACCCAGAGCTATTATTAAACTTTAAAAAGTGTTTGTTCTTTTGTCTGGGCATCATATTATAACTGAATGTATGTATGTATGTATGTATGTATGTATGTATGTATTTACTTATTTATTTAGTGTGTGGAAACAAAAATAATACTAAAATCTTTTTTATCAAGTTATACTAAGGTGACCCTGTTCTTGAGAATTTTCTACCTTGGTTCCTGCTGTCAGATGAGCCCAGCTGAACTTACTATCAATGCAAGAACTAATTGAAAATATTTTTGAGATGGTATTTTCATCAAGCTCTTAAAGATGACTAGAAGCTCCTAGTACTGTATATTAAGGGCTTCTGTGATTCAGACGCAGATGATCTAGTTATGGTATGGCTTCCGGGGCAGCTGGGATGCCTGGGAGCCAGTTGGTCAATGTTGATTTGTCAGGCGCAAGAAAAACTGCTCTGTTGTTGCTGTTGTCAGCATGTCCCCTGACTGTATAATGCAGGTGAGGCCCTATTTAGGTCGTAGGGATAGTTTCATCTTGCCTGCATAGTGGGGACAGTTGTACCTGACTGTGCAAAGTGATGTCACTTATTATTGTGTTCAAGGGAGTTAGTAAGAGGTGGCAAGGTTGAAAGATGACTTTCATTACACCTCCTCTTTCAGTTGCTCAAACCATATTGAGAAACTATGACTTGCTTCAAGACCTTTTAATATTTTGTTTAAGTCTATAAACAGTTTTTGTGTGTTGGATCTGAAGAAAATAAATTTGATAACTTTTGTGGTCACTTTTTGCTTATGAATCAGCAAAAATATTGTGGGAATATTTGTAAACTTCCTAAATTTACCTACCACACAGGAGGGAATAAATGGAGCAACCGACACTATGTCGCAATGCAGTATGTGCCAACATGCAAGAACAATGTGCACAAAACTTAATAAGCTTCCTAGCCTTTCGTTTTCTGCTTTATGAAGTGTGGGAACATGGTTATGAAGATCAAATTTTGCCAGTCTCTTCTTAATTATCTGTTTGTATTGATTCTTATAAAGCATGCCATATTCTTTATGACCAAAGATATCTTCTAGGTGCAGTGACAAAATGACCTGCCATAGCTTCTTTGAGGGGGTTACTGTGAAAATCATGGCATTCTCACATACAACTACATAGTGCTTGGGAATTTTACTTTATAATAAAGGATTAGTTTGGAGTTTCTGGATTCTCAGTATGTGATGTGTATTAGCTACAATGCCAGACACAGCTAGGAGCAGTTGCAAACTTTCCGAATGTTTTGCTCTGAACATTTACTAACTAGAAGCACATTTGGAAACTTTATCTCAGATAGGGGTCTTGTCAGAGTAAGAATGTGCTTCCAAGGGTTGTTGCTCTTGACATTGAAGCAATTCTGGCAAAATGAAAAGAGATTATTGGTAGAAGCAAAAGAGAGTTAGACCAGAGACATTTCTGGGTAAAAGTATAGACAAACTTTAAAGAATCTAAGAGATTTATTTGTAGTTTGTGGGTTCAGGCTAAGCATATGTAAAGGTCCCCAAACAATGAAGACGTAGTCAAGTTAGGAGTTAGGTGGACACTAAGAAGTGCAAACATTAGAAAAGCAAATTTTACTTAGGCCACAATTTTGTCCGGAATTTACCTGGAAATGATTAATACCAAGTAAATTTTCTAGACTGGGTAGAAACAACATATTAGGTGAAAACAGACTACTTCAGGATACAAAGTGGATATTCAAGGCTATTTTAGAAGTGTAATAAAACCATACACAGAACTGATTTATTCTTTGCCAAAACACCTGACATTTAACAAAAATAAGGACACATGCTTTTTTGTTACATTAACTTCATCTAGAGAGTGATATTGTAGAGGAGTCAGCCATAGGATAGAGGTAATATCAGACAAAAAAATTACACCTCTGCATGCAAAAGGTTCCTACTGAATATCCAAGGAGACCATTGGAAGCTTGGTGATGTTTGGTGAGCTAAGATGCACTGTATCACAAATGCAGTCTTTAAGATAACAGTGATTTAAAGGGTTCATCACTCTCAGAAAAATCATGTTTTTTTGGTGCATCTTCAAATTACTTATATAAATACGTGTTCATAGGGAAGTTCAACATTATTTGATTTTAGGTGTGTTTTTACATTATAACATAAGCCTGGCAAATCAAGTATCCTGGATTTAATTTTAATGACTTTAAAATTAATATCGTTCTTTTTATATTTACTTATATAACATAGAACAGTGATTTTTTTTTCTGTTTTAAGAGAATAATTTCAGAATTCCACATTACATAGAATATGGTTTCTTTTTTTTAATGACAGAATGTCAATATGGCAATATTCGGGTATATTAAAGTTCAACCCAAGAATATGGCGTTGTGGTACATTATTCTCTTTTTTTTTAAATTTTTATTGTTATTCTATTATAGCTGTCCCAATTTTCGCCCTTTGCCCTCCTCCACTGCCTCCCCGCCCAGTCTCCCATGGTCAATCCCCACACTGTTGTCCGTGTCCATGAGTCATTCTATTAGTCTTTCTCTTAATTTGTACAGCTTAGGCTGTTTATGCAAGGTACAATACATCAATCATAACATTTCAGATCAGTGTCTGTTTTTCATCTTTTTCAGCTCTAAGTACTTAGGGTCATTATCCACCACCCATTATCTCTCTCAAGTTGCAACATCTTAAACGTGTATCATCATATGAAAAGTGAAATTCATCTTGACACAATAGTCATTTATGAATTTCTTTCCATTTTTATTATCCTGATGCTTTTATCTCATCCCTTTTTTTCTGATCCAAAATGCCTGAACTCAATTTTCTCCTTAAATTGTTGTTTTCTTATTTTTTTATTGACATTATTGTCCTCTCTCTGCTGTATAAGTACAAAACTTTAAAGTTGCTTTGATTACTCTTGTTTCTATGGCCTTCACCTCTAATTCATCACCAAGGTGATCCAGTATTACCAACTAAACCTATGAAAGAGCCTCTTGTAACTTTTCTTTATTTTTAAGATCATTACCTCATTTGAATTTCATGACTTTTCACCTTGTCTGCCATAATAATCTCTAAACTGAACTTTGTCTTTATTTTTCCCTCACCTCCAATGTGTTCTATATCACAGGCTTAATATAGTAGTCATTAATCAAGTATTTCAATAGTCTCATATTTTTAAGGGGTGGCATTCCTCAATTGCATCAAGTAGGCATGTTTTTCTCCTAGAAACTATAAAAATTGCTCTACAGTGATTGCCTCTTTTATTATTCTTAGCTTAAAATGCTAAACTTCCAAGCACTAGCCCATTCCCCGTTAATTAGTGAATTTAGTAAAGTAGGCATCATTAAATCAAAGCTGTACTCTGGGTTCTGTACAGGACACGTGGGTGGATACCTTTCCTGCCCTCAAGAAGCTCCATAGTATTCCAGGAAAGATGAACTATATAATCAAACAACTATAAAATACATTTAAAAAAATATTCTAGATAGGTTTCAAAGAAACTACTAAATAATCTCCACTTATTTATTCCACATAAATATATAAATAATACTTACTGAACAATCACTCTGTGCCTGTCACTGTTCTGGATGCTGGGGATCAACAAAGCATGTCTTGCCATAATGGAAATACCATTCCAAAGGAGCTAGAAAGGTAGTAAACAAGTAAGTGAATATGTAGTGTGTTGCCAGATAGAGATAAATTATATGGAGGTAAATAAACTAATATAAGAGAATAAAAAGCAATAATAGGGTCAGGGCAGCTCTTTCAGAATGTGAAGTCAAGAAAGGCCTCTCAGAAGACAGGACATGTGACAGAAATCTAATGCTATGAGGAAGCCCACCATAGGAGGATATAGGGGAGAACATTCCAGGAAGAGGGACAACAAATGCAAGACCCCGAAGGTGCACTGAACCCAGATGTCCAAAAAACAGCAAGAAGACAACTGCACAGGGAGACAAATGGCTTGAGGAGGTAAGGCGTTGGAATTCAAGGGTGAAAGACAGACCTGGAAAAAAATGATTGAGGCTCCACAGGCTTCAACAAAGGGCTTCGGTCTTGTTCTGTGGATGATGAGATTCAGTTGGATGGTTCTGAGCAGGGGAGTCAAATTATCTACTTTAAACTTTGAAAGATTTTTCCCAGCTGTTCTGTGGAGAAAATCTAGAGAAAGAGTGGAGCCTGGACAATCTATGAGGATGCTCTGGGAGGGTCCGGGCTGGAGAATATGGCGGGTGAGGGTTAGGCTCGGTGGTGGTAGGAGGAAGGAATGCTTCCTTCAGTTGTCAGTGTATTTGTTAGATAGAGCTGAGGAGACTTGCTCAGAGTCTATTGAATGTGTGGTGTGAGATAAAGCGATGAATAAAAATAACTCATTTTTTTAGAAGAATAAGAGGATAATTTGGGAGGAAAACATTGAAAGTTTTGTTTGCACATGTTAAATCAGAGATTTCTATTAATATACAAGTGTAGATGTAAAGTGGGTAGTTTACCACATTGAGGGGGAAGTCAGGATTGGGAAAAAAGGGAAATGGTATTTATGGATGACATTGAAACTCTTGCAGCTGGGTGAGATCATTTGCCAACAACAGCATGGAAAGAGAAGAGGCCCAGACACAGACCTGGGGGCACTGACATTGAAACACATGATAAGGAGGGTCAGAAAAGGTAATGAGATTCCACTGGGAGACTTCAGGATCTAGGGATCAAGGAAAGTTTCACCTAAATGATACTATTTGAACTAACCCCGAGGTAGGGGCAGAATTTTCACAATAATGCTGAGGCACCAATGAGATGCATGAGCAAAAGCACATGTGTGAGAAAGTGTTGAATGCGTTTGACAAACAAATCACTTAACCACCATTTGAATTGGAGTGTCCATCATTCCCTGAATAATCGGTGTACATTCCTTGCACATATTTCTCTGACATTATGCAAAATTATAGGTGTTATTTCTTCATGCTCATATTTTATTCCTTGTCCATCCCAGGGCAGTAGGTTAAAGCCTATAAATTGTTCTTGCATCCCAGTGGACATATACTGCTATTTATTCCTCTTAAGTTTTCACTTTGGGGAGAAGGTGTTTTGCTTAGCCATGGAATGTGAGATGGCAGTGATATACCAATTGTAATTCAAGAGTAAATGTATCTACAGAACAGAACTAGATATAAATTCATCAAGAAGCCCTGGCTATTGTTATAGAGGTACTTCTACAATCTCTGTGCTTTTATCTTCCAATTTTATAATCAGCACAAGATTCTCCTGGGGTTCAATATAAATTAGGCATCGTCCATGCTCTCAATGTGTTTATTGTCTTGTATAAAGAATATGTTAGACACATAAAGTAATTATTGTGCAAGGCTGACGATGCTTTCAATGTTTTCACCTTTAGTCACTGATTCCTATTTCTAGTACTCTAGAGCCTTTTAGCTGTTGAGGATCTCTTGGCTAATGCAGGCAGTTTGTAGCAGATACGGGCTCACACCCAAAATCTATTTTACTTTTGATGACTCTGGACACAAATGTACTCAAAACACAAGTGCCAGCCTCTTCAGCTGAAAATTCTGCCTTCGTTTCCTATTTAGTACTGCTGTTTCCCATTGTTGTTTATTGAACACTTTTCTTAACATGCGATTTAGGTTCTTCTTCACACACTCTAAATTGCTGGCCAGCTATCCTCTCTTTACATCCTAGTCACCCGGGAATATTAAACTACCACTTTAACATTGAACATTTCCACCCATTGCACCCTGTCCTGTTCCAGTGGCAGTTGTAATCTCCTGGATATCTGCCTTGATGGGTCTGAACCTACATTGCTCTCCTTCTGTGCAGTCGCAAATGGTGAGATTTCCTTCTCTTTTACAGCTCAGCATTATTCCATTGTGTAAATGTACCACAGCATTTTTATCCGCTCATCTCCTGTTGGACACTTCAGCTGCTTCCAAATCTTGGCTACTGTAAATGCTTCAATGAGCATAAACATAGTGGTGAATATATTTTTTCAAATCAGTATTTTGTATTTCTTTGGATATATTCCTAGAAGTAGAATTGCTGGGGCATAGGGCAGTTCCATTTTTAAATTTCTGAGGAAATTTCATACTGCTTTCCACAGTGGCTTCACCAATCTACATTCCTACCAACAGTGCACGAGGGTTCCCTTTTCTCCACATCCTCACCTGCCCTTGTTGTTTAATTTATTAATAATGGCCATTCTGACCGGTGTAAAGTGATGTCTCACTGTGGTTTTAATTTGCATCTCTCTAATGATTAGTGATGTTGAACATTTTTTGTTAAGTATAGATACAGAGAACAGACTGAGAGCTGACAGAGGGTTGGTAGGTGGGGCCTGGAAGAAAATAGTAAAGAGATTAAGCCAAGAAAAATTAGTTGACACAGATGAAAGTGTGGTGATACCGGATGGAAAGGAGGGTGGGGAAGGTAGGAGAGGGTAAAAGGGGGATAAATGGTGATGGAAGGAGACTTGACTCAGGTGGTGAATACACAATACAATATACAGATAATATAGTATAGAATTGTGTACTGGAAACCTATACAATTTTATTAACCAATGTCACCCCAATTATTTCAATTAAAATTTTTAAAAAATCTATATTGCTCTCACCCACTTTATTCTGTCTTGTTACAGTGTAGCTACCATCCCAGAGAACCAGCTGTGCGGATTGATTTCCTTTAACTCTCATGATCTTAGTTCTCCTTTTCTTTGTAGCCAGTAGTGCTAAGGCCCCTGATGCCTCAATCAAAACTCATCTACAACTTGGCAATGAGTATCATAAAAGAAGTACAAAGGTGTTTGAATAAAGGGTGATAACTACAACTAAGGCTAGTAATAAAAATTTGATTTTCTTGTTCCCTGAAGCCTAGAACACTGAGGCCATGAGGACTGGAGATGTGTTTATCCTTCCCTGATTCAAGAAAAGAGAAGGTGTGGATGATGGGGAGGGGCACTAAAATCTGGGCGTGATGGGGGTCCCGGAAACTGTGCCTGTTTGCTCCTGAGCGAGATCTTTTTTTCTGAGTGTGCTGTGGAACCTCACACTTTCATTGTTCTTTGTTACACAAGAACCTCTAGGGATCAGGCACAAACAGAGCATGTTGCCTCATTTCCTTAGTTCACCATCTGCTTGCTTCCTTCAATAAAGTGTGCCAAGATGGAAGCCACAGAAATAATTTATGCTAATCTCTTATGCTAGTTTACTTAATTATGCACAATTTGAATTGTGTATAAATGTAACAGCAATAAGCATAATTTAATTCTAACATCTAATTGCTTGCAGCAATATTGTACTTTTATCAAACTATCTCAACATGCACATGTATTCTATTTTCAGCTAATCCTAGTGCCATCAGTTAGACACTCATGCTTTGCAGTGCTGCTTGGGGCTGTGCTTGTCATTTCCCTCACCCCCTGCTTTTGTATATTGTTATTATGCAATTTGTGGAATTCAGTGTTCTTATTCCCACTTCCTCTCCCTATTCTCGCAAGCATTCTGTTCTTCACAATCTCTCACTTATTGTTTCCAAACTGATTTTTTTAAAAAATAAACTCTTTGATGATTCTCTAGATGAGGCCCATGCCATTTCTTTTTTCTCTTGTGACATCCCTGGATATTTTCTCCATGGGCAGGTTCATGACATTCTGGAACATAAAGTGCTGATGGAGAACATAGCATTGGAACTAGGACTTCAAGGTTTGATTTCTAGGGTGGGATTCTTAGTGAAACATTCTAGGTGGAAGAAGTGGCAAATGTACTGTACTTGCTAGCAAATCCACTTTTCATTAAATAATACTTGTTTTTTATTGTTGGAAAGAACACGTAATACGAGATCTACCCTCTTAATGAAATTTTAACTATAAAGTACCATATTGTTAACTATATGCACCATGTTGCACAGCAGATCTTTAGAAAATTTTCATCTTGAATGACTGAAACTCTATACTTACCAAATAGCAATCATTCCACCCCATTTCTCCTTCCTCCCAGTCCCTGGAAACCACCGTTCTACTTTCTATGAACTTGACTGCTTCAGATACCTCATACAAGTAGAGTCATGCAGTGTTTATCCTTTGAATGGCTACTTCACCTAGTATAATATCTACAAGTTTCATCCATGTTGTAATATTGGGCAGAATTTCTTATTTTTATGGCTGGATAATATTTCATTGTTTTTATATGCCACATTTTCTTACCCATTCACTCACTGATGTACATTTAGGTTGTTTGGGACAAGTGTTATTCTGTATAAATACTACTCAGAATCACTGCATATGAAATTATCATTTTATAAGTCAAAACAATTGAATATTCAGTAATTCAATATACTACACATACACCAAGTCAAAGGGTTATACACTAATAAGAACCCAACAGCAATGAAAGTGCAGACTTGAAGCCCATTGCTCTGTGGCAAACTTGATGTTTATTCCTCGTTAGTTAACTATATTTTAAATCAGCAAGGGCACTGGTAGCAAATAAGTTTGAGAAATATTGCATATTTTATTCTCTTTTAGGAACATTAATGCAAAAGGTGAATGATAAGTCCTGAAGCATGTAGTAGAATTCATTGTTTCCCTTAGAAAAGTAACCTTCATAGATAAAGAGCTTTGTTTGTGAATGACCTTAAGTACTTGGCCATTTTTTTTTCTTGGTAATCTGCTTCCTATCCAATAAGTGAAAGGTATTGTTGACTGGTTCTACCAAGAAGGATTTGAGTTGTGAACAGTGCCTGGAGCATTGTGCTGGCAGGATACACACTTACTACATGACACTTCCACTGACTGATGCATTTTAGTCATTGTATCTTCTCTGTATTTTCTGTCCATATTTACCTTTACACTAAAGACACCTGATCTGGACTCACCAAGCTTCATCAAAACTCAGTCAAACCATCAATTACTCATCCCAATTTAAGTGGAACAATTGTCTAGATTACACCCAACTGTTCTTCAGTTTATTGCTGTGAGGCATATATAGAATATATTATAGTATCCAGTTAATTTGCCACTGATGATCCAAGTGAAACAATGCTTCACAGAGAATATGTTCAGAGAGTTGCTAATATCAAATTCGGTTTGGAGGATGTCATATTAAGTTGGGTTTGGTCTAAGAATGGGGGTAAAAACAAAAAATGAATTAGGCCTATTTATCAGGTTTGGTAGCTTCTCAAAGGACAATGAAGAAAACTGATACATTTTCATATGAGTAGGGCTTATGCATTAGGAGAGTAATTTTCCAAGCTGAGCATGTCAGAGGGAGAAATAGGTGGGTAGTCAGTAGCTAGTGGAATCATTTCTGATACCTGCCTGCCCCATTCTGTGCTCTGATATCAGGTCCCCACAATTGAGAAGCAAAATTCTAGCTTGATAGGCCTAGGAATTAAAGATAATCTCAGTTTCTTATGTAAATATTAAAATTTCACAGCAGGCTTTTAATATACACAGAGCAGTGGTGGGGGGACTTTGAAAAGATGTTAGGGTTCAGTTTTATACCAAATTCAGGTTACCATCAAAGTCTTACCTGAATATTTTAAGCAAATGTAATTATTTTGCGTTTTGAGGACCCCTTATATTGTTTACAACAGGAAGGAACGCCAGAGCCTGCTCAGCAAATTTTGAATAAGCCAAATAAGTTTAATTAGAACTAAAGCACCAATATTTTAAAATATTTTTAAGTAATATGGTAGTATAGATTATACTACAAAGAAAGAAAACTATAGATTGCTTGTTGGTATATATACAAATTTTAAATAGCCTAATACTGGATAAAATTGGAATGTAAATTATTTTCATGCCGCTGGCAAATCTTTACTCATAACCTCGTACATTTTGCAGGACAATGTCAATGTGAGTTACGCGAGGGGTAGAAAAGAGTACACTAGAATGACTGACATACCGCAAGTGCTAATGTCAGGAGGTTGCTATGGAAACAAAAATGGAGTTATAGATAGAGCACTAAGAAAGTAAAAATTATTATGATATGAAGAAGCCCTGTCACTTTTTCTAAAATACTTAAATACCACATTTTTTGGACTATAAGATGCACCTAGGTTTTAGAGGAGGAAAATAGGAAAAAAATTTTTGAAGCAAAAAATGTAGTAAAATATTTAATAACATAAATAACATAATATTTCACCAATGCAAGCCAGGTAAGCTACATTTGGACTATAAGACATACCCCCATTTTCCTCCCAAATTTGGGGGGCGGGGAAGTGTATCTTATAGTCCAAAAAATACAGTAACAATTTCCTTTAAACACTAATTTTATTTAGCTTCTAGTCTCTTTGAATTCATGCCATGAATTCACGGACATAATTTGCCATATTTTTGGTTCACTGAAATGATTAACGCTTTGTTGTTCCTGAGAAGTAACATTAGATTTTTTCCATTGCTCTGTCTCTACTACAGAAGTATAACCCACTTTATTATAACTTCTTGGCCATCAAAGCAGCTCCTAGAATTTATCATTCATAATTTAATAATTTAGTTCTAAGTCCCCTCAAAAATTAAATAAGTTTATATCTTCTAGTGTTATACAGGTAATGTCATTACTTTTTATGTATGATTTTCTTATTGATTTTGTTTTTGAAAAATCTCATTGATTTATGGTTTAAATTTTTTTTTAAAGATTTTATTTATTTATTTTAGAGAAAGGGGAAGGGAGGGAGACAGAGAGGGAGAGAAACAGCAATGTATGGTTGCCTCTCACATGGCCCTCACTGGGGACCCGGCCCACAACCCAGGCATGTGCCCTGACGGGGAATCGAACCGGGACCATCCACTCAGCCCGCGCTCAATCCACTGAGCTACACCAGCCAGGCCGGTTTAATTTTTTTTTTATTATTATTGATGCTATTACACATGTCTCCATTACCCGCCTTTGCCCACCTGCACCCAACCTCCCTCCCCCTTCCCTCTGGCCATCATCCCATATTTATCTGTGTCCATGGGTTTTGCATAGAATTTCTTCGGCTAGTCCCTTCTCCTTCTTTGATTCATTAATTTTTTCAATCTTTGACTATCAGAATACTAAAATATAAGTCCCCTAAGATATTTTCACAAGTAAATTTTCATTTTATTTTTTGAAAATATGCTATTAAGTTAAACGTTAAGACAGATGTATTAAACTCCAAGAACTAGAACCCTGAGTCTTGTAAAAAAAATACTTTATTTGTATGGCTTTTGAAATAAATTGACAAAAGTAATTCAAATATTATACATAGTGGGTGTATTTTAGCTAAAAATATTATTGTTAATGTTAATATATTATTTAATCATTGAGTATGTCTTAGTAATTGTACCACTAGTTCTTAGCTTTCTTAATTTTAGAAGGAGAAGGAATATCTGAAGATAAAGAAAATAATAAATTATTTAAGATAACTTTTTAAGACAAAAAATTTTGTAAGGAGGAAAATAAAGATAACATCTAGGAAATACATGTCACTCTTCATGAAACTGTGAGAAATGGAGACAGTAAAATATGTATTAAACAATTGGTTAATGAGGAATTTGTTTTCAGATTACTTGATCAGTTTAGTCAAGAAGCAAGGATAAGACACATAATTGGTAGGTAGAAAATAGACAGGAGAGGTTAAGAACAGAATGGGAAATGGAGAAGCCAAAGAGCTTATGTGTATGACCCATGGACATGAACTAAGGTGGGGGAAAGATGGTGGGAGGGGGGAATAGAGGGCAGAGGAGAATAAAGGGGAGGAAAAAAATGGGACAACTGTAATATCAATCAATAAAATATATTAAAAATATATAATTTTAAAGAAACAAGGATACCTCTAGGCCTCAGGACAGCCAGGCCAAGACCTCCAGCTCCGGTGAAGCTCTCTTTCTGCATCTTGCCTGTCAATATTCGTCTTCATATCACCTGTGTTATCTTCCATGAGGATGGAAAAAGGGCTGCTGGTAGCTCTCAACTTCTTCCCAGAAGGGGACTGTGTACAAAACAAAGGGGTCTTATGAAAAGTAACCTCACAGGGTGATCTAATCATAAATTCCCACCTGGGCAGGTCATGGTTTAAGTAAAAGGTTTGTGTGTGCTTTCCCTGTCTATTTCTGGGCATCAACAGCTAACACACCTTTCAAAGAAGCCAAGCCCACCCTGTAGAGAGCACAGAATCTTCACTATCCTGTAATCCAATCTTTTCCTTGATTTTTCCCAGCTGTGTGTAATCTTCTTTACATTCTCTCCTAATTTCAAATGCATTAACGAATGTGCAAAATTGTTCTACTCTGAAGCATTTGAGATCTTGCTCCCTGGCATATGTTGTCAGTTTGGCAATTACAAAAATTCTCCACAGGTATAGACATTTCTTACATTGACAGGATTAAGATTACTCTTTGGTATTCTTAAGTAAAAAAATAAGGAAGGGTATTAGTTTATTTGGGTTGTAATAATAAAATACCACAGACTGGGTACATGTAAACAATAGAAATTTATTTTTCACATTTCTGGAGGCTGGCAATCTGAGATGAAAGTTCCAGCATGGTTGGGTGAGGGCCCTCTTCCAGATCTTGGACATAGCTTTTATCTTCATGTGACAGAAGGGACTAGGAACCTCTGTGGATCTTCTTTGTAAGGGACTAATCTCATTCATCAGGTCTACACCCTTACGACCTAAGTACCTCTGGGTATTAGTATTTCAACATATAATTTTTGAAGGTTGCACTCAAACATTTAGACCATAGCAGGGTCAGACGCAGGTCTCCAGACTACTTACGTCTGGCTGGTGTGGCGGCACTGACAACTCGGCACGGACGAGGAGCCCACTCCCAGGCCAGTCAACAGAGACCAAGAAACACTGCTGTTGACAACACAAATTCAGAAGAAGGAAAAACCAAACATTTTCCCAGAGAAGGGAGCAGAGTAGTGGCTAGGGAGCTGTAGTTATGGCTTGAAATATTTAAATAGGTTAAGGTAAAAAATATGTGACTAATTGGAAACTCATATTTAATGTTTCTGGACTCTAGAAGACATTGAAGAGTTGAACTTGAGGGAAAATAAACCCATAGTGGATCATGAGATATCTGTTATCAATTTTTTTAAATTTTATACATTATTATTCAGGCATGTATATTTCTATTTTAGAAACATTTAGTGACAATAACTAGAATTTTTTGATCAAAGTAAAAAGTTGATGTTAAATGAAAAACTAAGAATAGCCTAATGTTTAAAACAAACCCTTCAGAATAATTATGAGATTTCATTTAAATGATTTCTAAAGTCAGTAATGAAGGAAACAGTCACTTCAAGTTCCCACTGCTGTTCCATTTCTTTTTTAAAAAATATCTTCAAAATGTGCCTTCTGTATATTCTAGGTTGCCAAATGGAGACATGCCCACAAACTACTCACTTTTCCTTCCTAAAGTCATCATCCTTTCCAAATATTTGTGTAAGTTTAGACAAGGAAAAAAATAATGTAAAAGCTTTACATGAACTAAGATAAGTTGGGATAAGAAAAAAATACATAAAAGCTTAACAGGAACTGGTAGAAGATAGATTTGTTGTGTATGGAGATCAAAATTAGACAATACTTTAGCAGTACTTGAGAATGTATTACTGCACTATTGAGAGTGTTTAAAACTAAACCTAAATGAGACCTAAATTGTGCATTAAGTTGATGTTCATGCTGTCTGGGCAGTTACTGTTGTATTTAGAGCTGGTTCTTAGCTCTGTACTTTATGAAGTTTTACAGAAGTGGAGCAATTCTCTGAACATGCTCTCTATGAGGTATTGCTTTACTTAGAAATGTTGGTGGCAAATTAACTGGATATTATAATATATTCTGCACGGGTCTGGTGGCAGTAAACTGAAAAATGGTTGGGCATGATCTAGACAGTTGTGCCACTTCAGCTGGGATGACTAATTGATGTAAAGTCAGTCTTCCTGTGGTTCGAGTGTTGATGAAATTTGATGAGTCCATACCAGGTATCTTTAGTATAAAGATATATAAAGTGTTTGTTTTTAATTTTTAAGTAAAAATGTTGTATATTTAAATTATAAAATATAATATTTTGATATACATATACAAAACGAAATGATTACTACGGTCAAGTTAGTTAACATACCTGTCTGCTCACTTTGTGTGTGTGTGATGAGAGCACTGGAAATCTACTCTATTAGCAAGTTTCCAGTATACAATGTAGTATTATTAACTGTAGGGATCATGCTGTACATTAGACCCCAGACTCACTTATTCCATATAGCTGCAACTTCGTGCCCTTTGACCAAGATGTGTTTTGAGTGCTCTTCCCTAGAGTATGAGCCACACTTCTGAGCAGGGTGAAGCTTTATTTAGCAATATTGCCCCAAGGGAGTGCCTTGATTTGACAAGTTATGAATTTATGTGGTTGTAGTCACTACAAAAGTTTAGACTTCTTCCTGATAAAAGTCAGAATGTCCTAGAAGAGGCTTTCAAGGTCTAAATAGTGGAGAAGACAGACCAGAGAAAGACATTATAAAGCTGGAGACTGGACTCTGTATCTTACCTCTCAGCACACAGTAGGACCTTATGTGACTGAAGCTGTCTCCCTCGATGAAAAGCTAGCATGCGAAAACCACTGGCTAAATTTTTCATTGTAACTTCATAATCAAATTTCCCCACTCCTACCTTTCTTGTTTATTGTAGTTAAGAATTTGTAAATCAAAGTGTGACATATTTCATAAAAGGTGAATTTTCCACATTTTTGATCTGAACGCTAATTGAAAGCTGATACTTAAAACTTAAAATAGTTCAACCCTTTACGTCTGTGACTATTCAGACATCAGGGTCACATAATAGGTAAAATAATTTTAATAAGCCTTTCTCTTTAGTGAGAATAGTGATCCTATGAAAAATCCTCATCTATAACTAGTATCTCAGGTCTTGTGGTTTAAAAAATGCTATCCATCCAATTTTAAAAACAGACAAGATTTACAGTTGCTGCAGCAGCAGGACTAGATTTTTCTGACATAATGCAGTTTATCAAATTATTGTTTCATATCCTTACAGAGATTATTAGACTAGTTGAGTTTAAAATTTCTTTAGGTATGTTTGAGGGCATATTTAATCAAATTTAATCTACTTTTTGGAAGGCAATTTTAAATTTAAACCCATTTTATACAATGTATAGATTTCCACATTAGATTTCATAGTATTTGAGAAATCTGTAACTCAATACTCACCTAAATCCCAAAGTAAGAATACAGTCATTATACACACAGCTTCTTGTGATTATTTCAGTGCACTGAAGGCTTTCTTAAAAATATTTTGTGAATATTCACAAGAGCTCAGAAAATACTTCCTTAAGAATACATAGATATATACACATCCTGTTTACCTTTTAAAAAAGGGGGGAAGGGGACCACATTGGTTATATAGCAAATAGGTGGGTACCATCTATTTGCTAGTACATTGTGAGTTCTGCCTAGGAGGCGGAAAACTACAGAGCATATTACAAATATAAAGTGCTTAAGGATTATTAATTTCTAAAACTGTTTTGGAAAGTATTTGGAGATAACACTAAAAATTAACAACTTATCAAACCATACATTTTTAAGACTTCCATTCCTGGCTACATCGAAGTAATTTGCATCTGATGCACTGACACATTAAGAAATAGTTGTCAGGTAACTATTGCACTCAGACAACAAAGAAAAGCTGGATTGAAAAATGAAACAAACAAACAAAAAAGTTAGGGCCTGTGAGTCCAGTGCTACAGAGAGAAGGGAGGCCGACCTTCTCCAGCCTGCCTTCCCCTCAGGGCTCTTTAGTGCGCCTGGAAGGCCAAGACCAAGCAGAGATTGAGAGTTGTTTGGAGTCTCCTAAAAAATATTAATTAAGGAATAAAAAGTTGGGCCAAGACCATGGAAAAAAGGTAACCACAGGGGGACAAACCCAGCATTCTGTAGAAATTTGCTAAATTCTGTGCTATGCTAATAGAAAAGAGCAGTAGGTGCCAAGATGCTAAAATGCTAAGCACAGATGTTGACACTGTCAGGGGGCTGAGCAGACTAGAGTTAGAGCTCAGTGACTTTCAAGGGAGAGAGCTCAGGTAGACCCAAGAGAGGAGACTAAGGAAGAAAGGAAACGCGAAATTTCTACCTATTATGACTCACTTTGAAGTTTTCACTCCAGTCTTCAATCCTCCTGTTGGTGTTTTTGGCTTAGAGTCTTCAGGGAGTTGCTTTTTTTAACAGTCTGTCCAGAGATTTTAGTTGTGATTAGCAAGTGAGGTAGATTGTAGTTAGCTTACTCCATCTGAGCAATTACTGGAAACTTACTTTATTTTCAAAATACAAAACAAGTACATGCACAAAAATGAAACTAGACCACCAACTTACACCATATACAAAAATAAACTCAAGATGGATAAAAGACTTAAATATAAGTCGTGACACCATAAAGTCCTAGAGGAGAACACAGGCAGGAAAATCTCAGATATCCCTGAAGCACTATTTTCACCGATACATCCCCTAGGGCAAGGGACATAAAGGAAAGAATAAACAAATGGGACTTCATCAAATTAAAAAGCTCCTGCACGGCTAAAGAAAACATCAAGAGAATGAAAAGGAAAACAACCATATGGGAAAACATATTTGCCATGATACAGACAAGGACAAGGATTTGACCTATAAAATATATGAAGAACTCACACGACTCAGAGATCCACACCAGGAAGACAAACAGTTCAATTAAAAAATGGGCAAATGACCTGAATGGACACTTCTCCATGTAGGACATACAGCCCAGAGACATATGAAAAGATGCTCAGCATCACTAGCCATCAGAGAGATGCAAGTTAAAACCACAAAGAGATACCGTTTCACACTGGTCAGAATGGCCATCATAAACAAATCAACAAACAAGTGCTGGTAAGGTTGTGGAGCGAAGGGAACCCTAGTACACCGCTGATGGGAATGCAGACTGGTGTGGCTGCTGTGGAATTTCTTCAAAAAACTAAAAATGGAACTGCCTTTTGATCCAGCAATCCTACTGCTGGGATTATACCCTAAGAATCCTGAATCACCAATTCAAAAGAATCTATGCACCCCAATGTTCACAGCAGCGCTATTTACAATAGCCAAATGCTGGAAACAGCCTAAGTGCCCATGAGTAAATGAGTGGATCAAAAACTGGTATATTTACACAGTGGAATACTATGTAGCAGAAAGAAAGAAGGAACTCCTAACCTTTTGTGACAGCAAGGATGGAACTGGAGAGTATCATACTAAGTGAAATAAGGCAGGCGGTGAAAGACAAATACCATATGATCTCACCTATAAGTGGAACCTAATCAACAAAATAAACAAGCAAACAAAATAGAACCAGAGACATGGAAATAAAGAACAAACCTACAGTGACCAAAGGGGAGGAGGGAATGGGAAAATGGGTGGGGGGTGAGTAGAAAGGGTAAGTCAAGGAACATAAATAGAGGACTCATGAGCATGGAAAATGGGTTGGAGATTGGCTGTGGGAGTTGGTGGGGTTGGGGAGATGGCGCAGGAGAGATCAATGGGGGGAAAGGCAGGACAACTATAACTGAACAACAATAAAAAATACAAATTGAAATGGTCTACTACCAACGTACATCAGAAGATCATTACCTTTAAATACCGTTTCTTGGATTAACAGTTGAGTGTGATACTTCTGCAATTTTAGAAAGCTCCCTTCCTCCAGTAAATCTGATGTGTCAAACTAAAACTGTCTTTTCTTAGGTATTTAGTACAGCCAGTTTGGATATCGGTTGGATCTGGGGAATCTCCATCATATGGCAGTCTGGAGGTCAGTACCAAATAGCCTTTTATTATAATTTCCCTATTACTCTGACAAAAGTGCTTATGATGAAATAATTTTGAGAGTTTAAACAGTAGCATCAACTATGTCGACCTAATATCCTTTAAACTTTCAACAAACTTTGCTTTCATATATCATGTATCATTTTAATATGAAAACAAACCAGGTTAAAAAGTGTCAGTTGTACTTACAGGAAAGAGAGAAAAACAAGCCCCATTGGGGGTCTTTTATTCCTGATTCCAAAATATCAATGCAATGACCAATGGAAGACACAGAATCAATAAAATAAAGAAAAAACCATCTCATTTTTGCTGACAATGGACTGATACTTTTCACATACTGAAATTTTGATTGTTTGGACTTGAGATATATGGATAACAAAGATACACCGAGTCAACTCGCAACTCTCCCTTCTACAGCCATCATTAGCACTGGGGCAGTGAGAGTGGAAAACACCCTAGTAAAACCTCAGTGAGTCCCAAAAGTTTGGTGAGGAAATGTTTAGCAAGAGGTCAGAAAATGAAGAAAATGGAAATATACAGCTATAGTTCGTAGATATAGTGGCAAGATTTGAACCTGCATATCAGAAGGGTCCCTCCCTTGCATATAAAGAAAGTTAATGGAATTATACCAACTTCAAAGTATTTTTGAAGTGTTTCCATGTTATTTATAAAAGTATTTGTCCAGAATTCAGGCTATGCAACAAAACAGGAAAATCAGACTGGCCTCAGACCCCTAAATATTAAAATTCTGAGGGTGATGGAGCAACTTCAGAATTTTGAGGGGAAAAGAAAATGTGTGACCTTCACTTTCTGTGTATAACTAAGTTGCCCTTTATTTTCAAGGCAATAGACATATATTCTCAGACATGAAAGAAATTAGACCATATACCAACTCCTGATAAAAATTACTATAGGCCCTGGTGGGGTACCTCAGTTGGTTAGAACATCTTCCCAACATGCCAAGGTTGTGGGTTTGATCCACCTGTCAGGGCATATGCAAGCATCAACCAATTGCATGAGTAAATAAGTGGAACAACAATTCTCAGTCTCTTTCTTTTTTTCTTCTCTCTCTCTCAATCAATTTAAATATTATTGTAAAATTTAATTTATTTCTAAATTATAAAAATAAGTTTTAATATGTCTTCAACTTTTAGTCAGTCTTAGTGCAGCAGTGAAACACATAAAGTGTGAACATATTTTCTTATGTAAGTAAAATTTATAGATTTTGATAAAATTTGTTTTTCACTAGTTTTTGAACATCACAACTGATGGTGTTAGTCCCCCAAACAATATCTTGGCTTTGGCTGACTACCTTCAAAGCAATAAGTATTGTTTCTAGTTAATATCCATTATGGCAGATTTAATAAATCATTGGGAGAAAATTTACCTTTAACTGTTAAATTAAAAAATGATTATGTCAGGGAATTAACAGGTGCATTAGGATTTTGATGTGGAAATCATTTCTGTTCTTTGTTTCCACTCATTGTTTCCAAATGGTTTTTCTGTCATGCTGAGGCAAGTTTCCCTGAGGGAGAAAAAAAAATGCATTCTGATTGGGTCAGGTTTGCATTGTGCCTTTTCATTTACATCCCTCCAAGCTGAGTAGGGAGAAAACGATTTCTGTGTATAGGGATGGCAGTCAGGAGAGAGAGGAGTGTGCAGAGAGAGAACTTTCATTTTTTAATCCTGGTGCAGTGGCACGGATGGAAAATATACCACATAGAATTGCTTCGAGTCTCTGCTTAAACACTAAGTGCTTTTATTATCTTGTGTGCCTGTTCCCTCTTCCTAGGGGAAGAGAGAGACAGAAGAAAGGGAAGAAAATTGAACTTATTCTTTTAATTTCGGAAAACCCAAATGCACATTTGAAGGAAAACAGGGACAGCTACTGTCAACTTATGTATAATCACTCTTGTTCACAGTACTTAGATCAGAAAAGGCATGGCTACTTTTGCCATGAATATTTTAAAATTTCAGGGAGGCTTAGGTTGAGGCAGCATTACCTGGCATGTAAGTGGCAGAATCTGCTTGAAGGACAACAGCTGCACCATCGTGTGTGTGTTTGTGTGTGTGTGACTTGTTTGAAATTACTTCAACAGTGTGGTGTACATCATCTTTGCTGGCTCCCCCAGTGAAAGGTTGATAATACCCACAGGATATTTTCTTGCGTTTTCCTCAGCCTTGTTTACATTCATGTAATTCATCCGTTCACATTAAGCAATTTTTTAATGTATTAAGTTCTCAAAAGTCTCACATGAATTTAGATGAGAAAAGTATACCAATTTTAGCATAAAGAAATGTAACTGTTATCGGTATTCCATTTAATGGGATATGAAGGCAGTGACTGTCGTATAAAGAGAATAAATACAGAAGATTTATTTTTGTATTACAACTAAAATTTAGGGCATGCTAAATATTTAGATTCTGGTGGAGAGCTAGGCCAAACACCCAGGAAATTGATGAAAAGGTATAAAGCTTATCACATGGCAAATGACTCAAAAATAATCTGAAGTAATATTCTGCCAATGTAATTAGATATTCTGGTCTAAAACATTCTAGCTCTAGAAATATGATATATGTTGTTATATATTTTTACATATTTGTTTTATAAATATACATATATATATAAATTTTTATAATTTTCATAGCCAGTTGTATAATTTTGATTTAAATAAGTGGTCTATTAAAATCAATTCATGTACCTAGACTATTTCAGGACATATAGTGTATCAAACGTGTCAGATATTTGTTCTTTCCTTTAAAATAAATATAGTCTAGCTGTATTAGGAAAAGAAATTATAAACAGACATATAAAAAGGTAAATGCCACTAATTCCAAATAACATTTAGACAATTGCTAGAAAAGTCATTTTATTAAAACAATTACAAAAAGTGATAACTAGTATAGGAAAATAGCTTCTGTTTAGGTAAGATTATCCTGAGGAGGTGGAATTAGAAATGAATCTTGTGGCTATTTCGCTGGAGATGGCAGCAGGGAAAGAGGTCTAAGTAAGTGGAATATTAAACATGGGTGCATGAGGATAATGTCAGAGTAGGGACCTCCACAAATTCTTTTCTCCATAAAAAGAACAACAACATCAGCAAAAATGGTCAGAATCAAGAATGGTCAGAACTTTTTAAACCTTTAGAAATTAGCCAAAGAACTACAGCACCCCAGAGAGTGTTTATTCAAGAAAAGTGGTTAAATCTAGGTTAGAATACTGCAGTGAGTTTTGTGTTGTTTTAACTTGCCCCATCTCACCTCCCTGTCCAGCTCTAAAGTAGCTTTAAAAACCAGCAGCCCACAGTCATGGTGGCAACCAGAAGTCTGAGAGCCACTGAAGGAGGAAGAGATGTTGGAGATTCTTCAAAGCTTTGTTCCCAGAGATTTGGGGCAAGACTGTATTTATTTGGCCTGACTCAGAGCTTGGTATGGGCAGCTTTTTCCTTAGGGGTATTGGTCAAAATTAGTCAGTAGTAATAATTCAACATTATGGCTTCCTTAGGCAGTAGATAACATTTGTGCAAAAAGTTAGACAAACTAAAAAACCTTAGAAGAAAAGGCTTGAGAATGAGATGTCCATAAGTGGCTTGGAAAAGCTCTGATGTGTTTCTGCCAATCAAGAAGTCCATGCATACAATGTGTGTAGCTCTCTGTATACCTAAAGATATATTCGCTCTCTGGAAAGACCTGAGCAGGTCCTAAACTCTCATCTCTGGTAAACCTTGAGGTTCTGTGCAACTCGGAAGGAAGATTAAAGCCGAGTTCTAAATACCGGGTTGAATGCTAAAGATGGGGCTACTGGATCCCTTGGCAAAGACTAAGAGACTTATGAATTCCAGACATTCAAGGAAACATTTATTCAATCATTAGTTGACCAATATGCTATCCAAGCAGAAACTTCAATGCTCATATGTCATATTATATAAAAAATTAACTCAAAATGCATAAAAGACCTTCCTGGTAGAGTAAAATGATAAACACTCTTATAAGAAAACAAACATGAATCATTGTTTAAGTCAATGGTTTCTTAGATATGACAATAGCAGCACAGAAAGCCAAAGAAAAAAATAGTGATTTTTTTCTTTTATCAATGTAACAAGTTTTTCTACATAATATCAAGCTATCCTATAAGGCCACAGTAATGAAAACAACATGGCATTGGCATAAAAACAGACACACAGATCAATGGAACACAATAGTAAGCCCAGATATAAAGTCATGCCTTTATAGTCAATTAATATTTGACAAAGGAAGCAAGTACATACAATGGACTAAAAATAGTTTATTCAGCCCTGGCTGGTGTGGCTCAGTGGTCTGAACACTGCCCTGTGAACCAAAGGGTCGCTGGTTCGCTTCCCAGTCAGAGCAAATGCCTGGGTTGCAGGCCAGGTCCCTGGCTCAGGGTATGTGAGAGGCAACCAGACACTGATGTTTCTCTCATTCTCTTTCTCCCTTCCTTTCTTTAAAAATAAATAAATACTAAGCAAACAACTAGAACAGGAACAGAATCGCAGAAATGGAGATCACATGGAGGGTTATCAGTGGGGGAGTGGGAGGGGGAGAGAGGGGGAAAAGGTACAGAGAATAAATAGCATAAATGGTAGGTACAAAATAGACAGGGGGAGGTTTAGAATAGTATAGAGAATGTAGAAGCCAAAGAACTTATATGTATGACCCATGGACATGAACTAAAGGGGGGAATGTGTGTCGGAGGGGGTGTGCAGGGCAGAGGGCAATAAAGGGGGGGAATGGGACAACTGTAATAGCATAATCAATAAAATATATTTTAAAAAAAGAGCTCATGGACATGAACAACAGTGTGGTGATTGTGGGGGAAGTAGGTGGGTGGAGGTAGAAGAGGGTATAAGGGGGATAAATTGTAATGGAAAAATAAATAAAAATGAACTATTAAAAGTAAATAAATAAGATAGTTTATTCAATAAATGGTGTTGGGAAAATTGAACAGATATGTGCAGGAAAATGAAACTAAACCACCTTCTTATGCCACACATGAATAAATTCAAAATTGATTAAAGATTTAAGTGTTAGACTTGAAACTGTGAAAATCATAGAAGAAAACATAGGCAGTAAAATCATAGACATTTCTTGTAGCAATATTTGTTCTAACATGGCTCCTCAAGCATGGGAAACATAAGAAAAAAATAAGCAAATAGGGCTACATCAAGCTAAAAAGTTTTTTGCACAGGAAAGAAAACCATCAGCAAAATAAAAAGACAACATTCTGAATGGGAGAACATATTTGGCAATACATCTGATAAGAATTTAATATCCAAAATTTATAAAGAACTTACAAAATTCAACACCAAAAATACAAGCAAGCCATTAAAAAATGGGCAAAGTGCTTTGGAGAGTAAGCACTTCTCCAAAGAGGACATACAGATGGCCAATAGACGTATGAAAAGATGCTCAGTGTCACTAATCATCAGAGAAATGCAAATTAAAACCACAATGAGATATCACCTCACACCTGTCAGAATGGCTGTCATCAATAAATCAACTAATGACAAACGCTGGTGAGGATGGGAAGAAAGCGGGACACTCTTGCACTGTTGGTGGGAATGCAGTCTGGTGCAGCCACTGTGGAAAGCAGTACAGAGTTACTTCATAAAATTAAAAATGGAAGTTCCTATGGCCCAGTGATTCCACTCCAGGGAATTTATCTGAAGAAACCCAAAACGCTAAATTCAAAATAACATAAGCACCCCTATATTCATTACAGCATTCTTTATGGTTGCAAAGATATGGAAGCAGCCCAAGTATCCATCAGATGAGTGGATAAAACAATGTTTACACAATGGAATGCCACTCAGTCATATAAAAGAAAACTTCACCCTCCGCAATGGCATGGATGGACCTGAAGAATATTATGCTAAGTGAAATAAGCCAGGAGGTGAAAGACAAATACCATATGATCTCACCTATAAGTGGAATCTAATCAACAAAACAAACAAGCAAGCAAAATATAACCAGAGACATTGAGATTAAGAACAAACTGACAGTAACCAGAGCGGAGGTGGGAAGGAATAATGCGGGGAAGATGGGGAAGGGTTGTCAGGAACACGTATAAAGGACACATGGACAAAACCGAAGCGGGGGTAGGATCAATGGTGGGAAGTCAGGATGGCTGGTGTGAGGGGGAGTGGTGGGGGGAAATGGAGACAACTGTACTTGAATAACAATAAAAAATGTGAAAAAATATTAAAAATTTAATAAAATGAGCCTACTTTATCTAAGTTTAAGTTTGTTGTAAATATGTTTGCAATTAGTCCCAGAAAAAAATTTGCAAAAATGAGAGTGAGGAAAATGATTGAGCTTGTTTGGAGTGGAGCCTACACATATGTATTTTTAACAAGGCACCAGGGCATTCTCATACAATCAGTAATAGGTCTGTGTTTAAGGAAATAGATTGAAGTCTCACCCTAACTATAGTCCTTAGCTAATAGTTACTATCTGATGACAAACTGCATTAATATGGCTTTGATAATACTATGCTATAATATATAGTCAATTAGCTCACACATCTGTTTTATCTCCTTCTTGGGAACCTTCCTAGAAAACTGAAGCCAGGAAAGTTAATAGCCACCTTTTTCAGGTTCCCTGAATGTGGAATGTTAGATTCTCCATATTACAGTAAAAATGGGGCATTTTGTCTTAATTTGGTCTTCACACCAACTCACCATAAAATAAATCTTTGGTAATGTTGATGTCAGGCTGATGGGATGTCAGTAACAACACAAAATAAGAAACGAAAATGCTTTTGGATATAATCATTTTAGAAGGTTGGAGATAAAATTCCACAAACACTTATGTGCTGACATCTTAGCAAAGCTTTTTGGATCCAGTGGCTTGTGGTGTGTTATGTCCTGTCCAAAGTGAAAAGCAAGATACTACATTTTAAGGAACTATTACTAAGAAAACAAGCCTTGTTGAGAACTTTGGTAGTTGTATATATACATAATACATATTAGGGCATGAGTTACCTTTTTTCCTAGTAACTCCTATTAGAGATTTTAGTAATATGCACAGCAAGACAAGTCCTTTCAGCTGGTTCTGGCTTCTGTACAAGAAGCTCTGCCACTTGGTTTTAATGATATAATGTATTCAGTAGTACTCTATAAGTGTTAATGACAGAACAGGATGCTGAATGGATTCTGAAAATCCCTGATAAGGGGACCATAGTGTAGTACTCTGGACTTTCCTGCAAAGCTATGCAGTTTTCTATAAAACTCTCTTCTTTTGACAATTTCTGTTTTGTGAACAGACCCTGATTGAAGTTAAATGCCTAATGATGAGACACAACATAACTAGGTGACCTGAAATGTCAACCATTAACTGGGTATTGTCTGATTCACCAGAAACTATAAAATTGAGTGTTCTGAGTGACATGCCACCTCAAATGAAGGTGGTACAGCATCGTTTGGGCTGGTACGTGTGCATTAGATAAGCAGTTGGTCCTTACCCCAGTGCACCTTCTCCTGCTGCACTTTCACCCACAGCTGAACCCTCTCTAGCCACCAAGGGAGTCTCCTATCACCAGCTGAGTAAGGAAGAAAATTTTAGTTCCTGCTTATGGGTAGTTGTTTATGATATGGTGGTACCTGCTTAGGTGCACAGCTGTAGCATTACAGTCTTATTAAAGGGTGACTATAAAAGGCATATAAATCATCCAGTGTATAACACCGCTTACTGGTTTTGCCTGAGAGTTTAGATAACTTGAGATTTGGATTTATACTGTTCAGTTAATAGCATGGCCAAATGATCAGGAGCTTGGAAGAATAAGGTTGGAAGAATAATGATGAAAAAATATGGGCAAGAGATACGTGGATGGATGTCTCAGAATGGGCAGGTATGTGTTTTCTCTAAAATTGCTTTATTAATGGCATCCACTGCAGAGATGGCTGCAAGTAATCACATGGACAACTTACCTCGTGAATGTCAGCCTCTCTATAGCTCTCATGCTTGCTCAATGGGCCATTGAGCAGAGTGGCTATGGTGGCAGGGATTCAAGCCATGTGTGCATTTTATAACATAGATAAGCAATGCTTATCTGGCTATTGTCACTGATGTGGACCCTGCCTGCTGACAGCAGAGGACAATGCTGAGCTACTGATAAAGACTGTGGAGAGAGCAGCCAGCCACCTGGTAGCTGGTTGCCTATATTGGATTTCTTCTATCACATGTGTGTTAGGGAGGGGGATCATTTTCCTTCACTGTGATAATTATATTGAATATTAATTTGCCTTCTTTGTCTTTCATGCTTCTATAAGTAATACCAGCTTGTGACTTACTAAATGACTTAGTCTATGTCATATATTCTGTATATTGCTTCTGACCAAGGAATTTATTTTACAGTATCAGAAGTGAAGTAGCAAGTTGGCTTTCAAGAGAATTACTAAGTATACATGTATTTAGAAGCAGTTAGCCTTATAATACAAAGAAATAGATAACTAAACATTCAGTTATAACATTAGCTTGGAGATAATACATTACCAGTTTACAGTGGTGCCCTACAATATACATTATATTCGTTGAACTTGTGGCAAATATATGGGACTTGGGGAATATGTGAAAGAGTTAATGGCATTTTTCCATTTTATATCTGATGATCCATTTGGAAAATTTTTGCTTCCTGTTCTCTTGATCTTCAGCTCTGCTGGCTTAAAGGTTGAGTGACAGCAATTGTTTCACTGAATTGGAAGTTGGGACACCACAGTGGTGTTTGAAAACCCGAAACCAAAAAGGCTATGTTGGCTAGGGTGACACAGCCACCCTATGGTCACGAGGGTGGAAAATGTGGCAGGAAAATGTGTCTGAATCTCAAAGAATTCTTTGGGTGTCACCTAATAATACCACATCCAGTAGTACAGTTAGTAGAAGGCTATAGAAACCCACTAAAGGTAGGAAAACCAAGGTTAAGATCCCTCAGCAATGAGAACCATTCTTTCTTTGTATTCTT